>OY723386.1:26688467-26718467 GCA_963210295.1 Ophion ellenae
GAGAGAGAGAGAGAGAGAGAGAGAGAGAGAGAGAGAGAGAGAGAGAATTATATTATTATCCTTATTCTCCAAATTTCAAACGACGGTTTTACAAGAGACGCCTTCTCGTCAATTCGACCCGAGCACGCGAAATGTACGCACGTCACGAATAAATATATCTTTAATACGCAGTAATAAATCTTTTGTATAATGTACAAAACCACCCTATTTCTTGCCTATTTTCTACCTAACAATAGTTATATTAAATTCGAATTTAGCGCCATTGAAAGTAATGTTGAAAGGAGACGTCAGTGCGTCATATGCGCAACTGTTCGCGGAAACGATGCTGGAAATCCAGCAAAATTAAAAAGTCACTTAGGAACGTCCCATACTAATTTATGTGATCGACCAGAAGAATTCTTCGCAGGAAAATTAGAAAATGTAACTGGGAAAAATGTCTTCGGAAAAAGCGTTAGCCACTTCGTTTGAGATATCAAAATTGATAGCGCAATAAAAAAGCCACACACAATAGGAGAAACAATTGTGAAGCCTTGTTTGATGATGGCTGATAAGGAAGTTTTAGGAATAAAAGCCAAAAAGGAAACAGAAGAAATATCTGTATCGAACTATACAGTTAAAGCTCGAGTTGAAGTAATGTCAAAAGACATCGAGAAGCAGCTTGTATCAAAAATGAATCAATCGCCATACTCCGCTTTGCAGTGTGATAAGTCGACGGACATTTCTAATTGTTGTCAGTTGCTCGTGTTTATCCTCTTTTTTGACGACGACAAGTCAGTAAAAGAGGAATTATTAATTTCGCAAGAAATGGAAACAACGTCAAAAGGTGTCGACGTCGTGAACATAATAAGGGAATACTTTACACAGATGCACAGTCGGACGGAAACCCAAATCTCTGGCCAAAAGTCGAAAAATGAAGTTTCGTTTTAGGGGTTTTAAAGTGGTGGGTTAGGTAGGGCAATAGTCCGAATACCGAGTTTCAGGCTGGGGAGGGGACGATCTTTTATACCTGCTATTATATTCCAGTGCTAAAGTGACCTTTCCTCGAGCCAGAGGCTTCGCGCTCCGCCGTAACTTGTGTTGTTGTGTTTAGAACGTCGCCAAGCCCAGAAAAAATCCGTTAAAAAAATCGAAACAATGGATTGGAAAGGGGAAGGTAAGGACAATATCATCATACAATTCTAAATTTATAACAATGACGTATGCACTAGCAGCAAACCAATGATTTGTACGAAAATAAACCTAATATTGCAACGGAAAATTATAAGAACTTAGAGAAAAGTTCAGTCGCTCCCCGTTGTCCCGCGGCTGGACTTGTTTTAAAATATAGATTAATCTATTGTTTAATGGAAACAACAACAAAATTCTGCGATTTTATGCGCCACTGCTATTGGTACAAGTTTTTGTAATGAAAAGTGCATTTTTCTCAATTTTGAACAATTGAAACATAAAATATGAAGAAGTGGTGCAGATAAAGTTGTACGATTTTTAGAGATCTATCTAGGCCTGTTCTCACATTGTGGTCCCAGTGCAACAGGTGGGCCTGGCAAGACCCAAATTTCCTTTCTCATTATTGTAATTTATTATAGCGGATTTATATATCACGCTTCGAAAAATAAATATTTTGCCTCAAGTCATTTTATGCCAAGGCCCTTTCATGAGGCCAAAAAAAATTATTTTTTTTTCTATTTCCTTTTTTTTTATTCTATTCATTTTACGACGCATGATTCGGTTTTATGAATAATTCAAGAATTATTAATGATTAGTTGTGAATAATATTTTGGAACAAATAATGGCGAGTAAGGTTGAATATGTAATTGCCCATGTATTTGTATTACACTTTGACATTTCAGAATCTGCTACCGATGATATGGCAATACCGGGTTTTCTCCAGGAAGAAGATTTTTGTTCTCATCAGAAGTAAACTGAATGATGGTGCAACTACAGCGTACGAGAAAATTGAGAAGGCCATGTCCGATAAATGACAACGTTCCTTCTCGCTATCGGATAATGTGAAAAGTCTCAAACGCAATTTGATGTCGAAATTAAACGACAAGCGGAAAATCGTTTAGAAGCACGAGGACAAATTTTGGAACAATTATTCTGAGGCGATTAGTGTGTTCGTTCCCTTAGAAGAAATTCCAGAAGCTTCAAAGGAGTTCAGCAAGATGAATCGGCGTTCTTTACAATTTTCCGAAGTTAGTGAGCGTACAAAACGGAGGAAGACTGAATAATTGAGTGCAGGGACAAGTACTGTAGAATTGTCTTATGCGACTCAAATGAGCCTTCGAGCATCTGGTGAATTAGATGCTGCAAAAGTTCTCCAAGATGTGACACTGGGAAGTCCATCAAAGGTAGCAAGTATAAAGAATCTATCAGCTCGATTTCAGAAACCCCTCTTTCTCTTGATGCTGCTCTGTAGGTTATGGTTGAAACAAATTTATCAAAATCGTAGTACCAGAAAATTCGTAATGCAAGCAGAGAAATTTTGCTCCACTTTATTTCCGCCGTACAATAAAGTACATCATGCTAAGCTTAAATGTTACCTAACGAAATCAGATATTTCTATAACAGAATGTACTGCCGAAGTAAAACTGCAAGCTGTGAGGGATCACACAATCGAAAGAATCTTGTTAACTCAAGCGGCTGTGATTAATATCATGCCTTACGAAAAAGTTCGTAATTTGAATTTAATTTGTAAGTGGGGTTGCTATGGCATTTCTGGTCAAAGTACATTCAAGGAAAAATTTATCGATGATGGTGGAAGCAAGTCTGGTGCAAACATTTTCGTCACTTCACTCGTTCCATTGCAGCTTTTATCAGTGCACCAAGAAACACAAAATTCACTTATTGTATGGAAGAATCCAAGGCCATCATCTCCTCGTTTTTGTCGACCAAACAGGATTTATTTTTTGCACGAAAATACTGAAGCCACAGTTAACGAAATGAAATTCATTGAACAGAAAAAGACTAATCTTGTCCCTTACAACACTCTCATAAACGCAAAAGTCATGAGCGTTTCTTGCAAAATTGCTTTCACTATGGTAGACGGTAAAGTTTGCAGTGCAATCACGGGTACTGAATCTGCTCAATGTTGCTATTTGTGTAAAGCAACTTCAAAATACTTTAACAATATTGATGCGATGTTGAGCAGCGAAATGAATGGAGATCATTTAGAGTTTGGCTTGTCAACTTTGCATGCATGGATTCGATTCTTCGGGTGTTGTTTGCATGTAGGGTATAGACTGGATATAAAAAAGTGGCACGTGCGTAATTCAAATGATAAAGAAAGTGTAAAGAACCGAAAGGAAGGAATACAAATAGGTTTTCGTTTATAATTGGGACTGATAGTCGATCAACCGAAGCCCGGGTTTGGTAGCTCGAATGATGGGAGTATCGCGCGACGATTTTTTAAGACTACCATTTCTGCTTCTATCACAGGGGTAAATGAGGATTTGATCAAACGTTTTCATGTTATACTGTAGGCACTTTCGAGTGGCCATGAGATGAATTCGATCACATTTCAAAATTATGCCCCAAAAACAGCCCGCGACTTCGTACACTTGTATCCGTGGTATCATATACCAACTACAGTGCATAAGGTATTAATTCATGGCGCGGAAATAATAAATTCTGCACTACAGTCCCTATAAAACCTCGATATAACGAAGATTTGCCCACTCCCTTCTGATAGACACCCGAAACCACATAATAATTTACATTGTGCCCTAACTGTTAATTGCTTGTAAAAATGGCTCTAATATGAATCTTTCTTTTTTCGAAATATATCCCTATATTTATACCACTATTTTTTTAAAAGAACTAAAACAACATGACCTCAACATAACGAAACCTCGATATAGCGAAAAATCGATATAACGAACTTCCCTAGAGATTCGGTATACCGAGGTTCGACTGTATAACCAATCGAACAAGTCTGAAGACGCTCAAGAATCTGGAGTAATAAGTTCATTAAGAAGTACAGAACAGATTTTGCGAGAAAACGTTCCCGAGTAAAAACTATGGAATACCTTTTTCACGGCTTCTATTAACATCCGACCCTTATACTTCTAGCTTGCGCAAATTACGTTGCAAAAAATGAAATCATTGCTGCCAGAAGCAGTATAGTTATTAACTCCGTCGAGTATTTCAACAAGTGAGAGAAGCTCAAGCTATTTTCCAGTTGAATCCACTGACTGTGAATCAAGTGATTCTTCCGATGTCGACTACTAAAGTTGTACGTAACGAACTGGATTAATTAATGAATTCTGTATAAACCTAATTTTAAGAAAATCATTGTCATTTTAGTGTAAATATGACGGTTTTTCTATACAATTCATCTATTTTGGATCCGCCATTTTTTTTTCTTCAAATTTTGACTTCAGAATCGTGATAAGCGACGCCAAAAACTCCCGAGCACCGACTTTGACCTGAATTAAATGCGTTTTCGAATAAATTTTGATCGGCCATTTTTTATTTTTTTTATTTTGACTTCAGATTCGTAATAAGTGACCCCAAAAACTCTCGAGTACAAACTTTTACCCGAATCGAATGCATTTTTGAATAAATGTTTAGCCGTATTAGATGCGCTGTTTTGTTTTTTTTTTTCAATTTTGCCTTCAAATTCGTAATAAGTGACCCAAAAAAAACCCCGAGTACAGACTTTCAACTGAATTGAATTCGTTTCCGACTTTTGGCCAGAGATTTTGGATTCTGTCTCGCGTGGGATGTGGCTCCAGCTATGTTAGGATCACGATCGGGGCAAGCGGCATTGATAAAACAAAAGAATTCCTCTGCAATAACGACGCACTGTATCATACGAACTGGATCGCCAAGCGTTAGCGTCCAAGACTCTTCCAGAATATTTTGGTAATACAATGCAATTGGCTATAAAGGTGATCGACGTTTTAAAAAGTAGTGCTCTAAATACACGCCAACTGTGCACTGAAATGGACTCCGATCATGAGACGCTTCTTTTTCACACCGAAGTATGTTGGCTATCGACGGGTAATATGCAGGATAGATTGTTTGAACTTCGAGAGGAGGTTGAGCTGTTCCTAGCTGAGAAGGAAATGAATGGTTTACGAGCGCGGTTTTCAGATTCTACGTCTCAGATGGAGTTGGCTTATCTAGCGGATATTTTCTTTCATTTGAATAAGATGACCTTGCAGTGCATGGTTCCGGAAACAGAAGTTTAGAAGGCCTAGCAAACATATTTTTCTTTAGGAAAAACGCCGTGCTTTTGTTTCCAAACTTCAATTATGGATGGGCAAAGTGGATGAATTTTTTTTCGCCATTCCCGACATTAAACGCGCTCATCGATGACACAAAGTACGACGTAATCAGTGCGATACTAAAGGACATAATCTATTATCTGCAATTGTTGGTCAATGAATTCAACCGTTACTTCCCGAAATATACTCAACCCGAATCAAAGACCCAAGATATACAAAAGCTGATTCGCAACCCTTTTGGTATTTATGTTAAGGAGATTGCTGAAAAAGTCCAGGAAGAGCTCATTGAATTGCAAAGTGATCGAAATTTCAAGGACGTGTTTGAAAATGTATCCCTTGAGGAATTTTAATGTAAAAAAGCAATTTCGTATTCGATCATTCGAGCAATTTCGAGCAATTTCGTATTCGATAATTCGAGCAATTTCGAGCAATTTCGTATTCGATAATTCGATAATTTCAACGACTTACTTATGTGAACAAGCATTTTCTGCGTTACTTACAATTAAACACAAGTCCCGGAATCGATTGACTTGCGCCATCTTATGCTCTTTTCAACGACTTACTTATGTGAACAAGCATTTTCTGCGTTACTTACAATTAAAAACAAAGTCCTGGAATCGATTGACTGCAAGCCATGATATGCGTGTAGCTTTAAGAAATAATATTAGCCACAGGATTACCCAACTTATAAAAACATATTAATTGCTATTAAGAAAGTTTGTTTTTTAATTACAATAACACCCTTCGTGGATGTTACTTAAACGTTTTACAAACACGTTAAAAGTCTTGATTAAAGTGTTTTTTAAGATAACACACATTTCATTATTCTTGTAGCTGGTGGTCCCTGCTGAGATAAAAAAAATCATCGTGGTCCATCGTCAAGAAAAGGTTAGGGACTACTGCTAGAGGATAACTATTTATTATTTACTTTTATTAAATGCTGTATTTGGGGATCACGGTGTTGCATAAAAATTATAATATTCTTATACATATGAGTATTATATTTGTTATGGCGATTTCGTGAAAAAAACAGATAGCTTCTTTGCATGTTAACGTAGCATTCTCAAAAAACTACCAGTTTGTTTCGCCAAAGATAGAGGAAATTGAATTTTGTCGAAATGAACAAAACGAATGAAATGATTTTATGCGAACATTTAATAAAACATACATTGTCATCTCTCAACAGCAATTTATTTTGCAATTTTCAGCAGACGAGCTAAATTTTGTATTCTGCTTTCAGAATGATCAGAATACAGCCCATATGGCCATTCACTAGGAACAGATTAGGATACAGCACCAGTGAATAAATATGTCTAATTCTGACCTATTATTACGGATTTCTGTAACAATTTTGCAAAAAATCATATATTGATTCTATTTCAAGTCATGAAAGTAATACTTACCCTCAAAACTTATAAATACTATTGTTTTCGCCTTTAGAACACCTACCGTGCACAGCCGTATCGTAACTAATCTGACTTGCGTGGTGTGCAAGTAGGGCAGAACGGGGTCACTTGATCATGATTTACTTTCAAACAGTATAGCGCCGAATTAATAAAGTGATAAGTAATGATACCTTTTAAAATAGATAGGTTATTTATTCGGCTATATAACACCATAAAAAACTTTAGTAAAATCGTTGCTTACTAGACTAAACTTACATGAATATCACAACAACTCAGTTGACCCCACTAGATGGGGTCAACTGAGCCACCCCACGTGGCCAATTGAGTCAGTGGGATAATAATGGTTTTTTTCACAAGAGAAACAAAAAGAAGAAGAAAGCGTAGTTTTATCTAATTCGTTATTTTTTGCCGCGTTTCTGACACTTTTGCCGTTGGTGGCTTCTTCTGCGGCACGTTACATCCGATCTTTGGAGACTATAGGTCCTTCAGTTTTTCTCTTGTACTTTCGCAACCAGAAAAAAAAGAAACAGTTTTTGTAGAAAGATTCATAGGTGTTTGGGGTAGGGTTGGAACACCTGATTTTTAAGAGGTGTTCAAACCCTAGCAAACACCCAAGCAAACGTTCGACGCAGCCCCGGCTCGAGTCGGTAGGGCAGCGCTGGTACGAGCTACTGCTCCCTACCGCTAGATGTCACAGCGCGCGTTCATCCCGAACGCGTGTTCGTTTCGAACGCACGCTGCGACGGGGCCGCGGGCCTCCTTGCGTCGAGGCATAACAATGTATGCTTCGACGCATCGTGTGTGTGCGCGTGTGTCTGTGTGCGTTCGTTACGTCGGGCGCACGCAGTTGAAGATTGTTTTCTTCCCGCATGCTGTCCCTTCGCAGCGAGTACACACTTCGTCGGGTATATACACGTATATACCCATACGCTGACCTACGGTCGGTGTGGACAAAGATTTTTGTTTTCTTCGTCAACACCGACTTCGCACGAAATTCGAGATAATCGAGAATCTCAATTTCGCAGCAAGAGTTCTTGCTGGCGGCGCTCACGCTGTTCTGCAGCGAGATAATAGTTCAAAATTAATTATTTTTAACAATCGACACATTAACAAATGTGCGGTACTTTCTGTACCTCTCAGCAGATATGATTGCTGCTTACGTGCTGCGAAAATCGGTGCAAAAATTTCGCAAAAATAATTATTTAAACAATTATTTTTGCATTCATTCTCGATCACGGGTATGATCGGTATATACGATACTTTCTAAACCTCTCAGCAAATATGATTGCTGCTTACGCGCTGCAAAAAACAACGGTAAAAATTACGCAAAAATAATTATTTAAATAATTATTTTTGCATTTATTCTCGATCACCGCTATGATCGATAGATACGGTACATTCTGTACCTCTCAGTAAATAAAGACTGCTGCTTACGCGCTGCAAAAAACGACAGTGTAGTAAACATTTTGCAAAAATAATTATTTAAACAATTGTTTTTGCATTTATTCTCGACCACGCTTGTGATCGGTAGGTGCGAAGAGCTTCGCACCGCTCAGCAAGTCTTTAGTGGTGACAGACTGCGAATGAAAGCGCTCATATGAAGATATTGGCGCTCTCGTTCCATCTAGTTATACTACAGATTCAATCATCTGAATAATTGATGGCATTTTCTTCTCGAACGGAGCACGTCGCCAAATATTGACGTAAATCATGACACACCGTAAGTGTTCGCCAGCAGCTCGCTGCAAAATGCAGTGATAATATTTGCAATCAATCATTTAAACAATGGACCTTTATCTCGACCACGCTTGTGATCGGTAGGTGTGACGAGCTTCGCACCACTCAGCAAGTCTTTGCTGGTGACGCAGTGCGAACGACAGCGCTCATATGAAGATATTAGCGCTCTTGCTCGATCTAGTTTTATACTACAGATTCAATTATCTAAATAATTTATTGCATTTACGTAAATCATGTTTTGAGTTTTATTCGCTTTCTACATTTTATATTATTATTTTTCAAGCGAAATGTAAAAAAAGTATTGTTGCCAAAAAAATATTATGAAATACACTAGTCCAAAAAATTAAAGGAACAGAAAGCTTCTTGCATTTTTTCAAGTGTTTTTTGAAGCGCTGTATTTGTGTGAAAAATGGTCGTATCAAGATGAAAAAAAGCATTTTGAAGCTTCAAGTTTCTATTTTTGAGATGTGTCGGAAAATGTTTTTTGTGAGCTACATTTATCGCGCACTCATGAAAAATAGCGCAAGAAAAAAAATGTCCAAATTCTTTTGTTTCTTTTGAAAGTTCCACGAGCTCAGGAATTTTTTTCCGTTAAATTAATGGATACGTCAGTTAGCCTCTTTATTCAGCTTTAATTTCGTTTTTTATTAGTCTCTCTACGTTAATTTTTTGCTGAGATATCCAACCTTGAATGAAAAAGGATACTGTTGTCTTTGATCATCGATATCGCAGCAACCAATGATCGCACGAGGATTTGAAGGGCAGCTTCGAAAACTTGAATACATTTCCTTCAAAATTCTTTCATTGATTTTTGAGAATTTTTTTTTCACCCTTAACATTGATATGAAAAAGTACAAAAAATTGACGTTTTACGGCTTTTCAGTAAATCTACGACTACACTACAAGCGTTGATGGAAAGACTAGGGTTGCCAGATTTTTTTCAGCTTCATGTATCCTCAATAGCCCTGTAAATTGGCGAATTGATCTGTCGCACTGTTTTCCCGGACCGATTCCGGACCAACGTTTACAAAACAATTGAAGGAACAAGTTATTGTTCCTAAACATCGTGTAATCATCATAAAAATGAAAAGACCAGCTTGTTTGGACTTATTGCAAAACTTTGTACTAGTTGCTTGTTAAATTTGAGAAAAAAATGCGAAAATTTTCAATTTTTAAAATTTATTTGTAAAACGTTTCAGGATACAACACTGACTCATTTTAGACACGATTTGGCCTTCGCTTACCATCATTTCACTCGTCCTTATTTTCATTAATTAAAGATTGATACCTCCAAGCTGTATTCACTACTCTATCTGAGAACATTTATGCGAGTAATTCTCGATATTTTCTCAGAAGGTTATCAGGGTTCCAGAAGAAAGTTCTCTTCAAACCTCATTTTTTTCGGAAGGAACAATTCATGAATAGTTTTCTTTCAAAACTAATCTTTTTTCGTTTCGGTAAAATTCCTCGAACTTTTGGCAAAAAAATTCATCAAAAGTTTTTTTAAACTTTAACTTTTTTTAAAGTATTGCCTAGGCATTGCATTTTTCCAGTTTTGTCATTATTGAAATGCCATACCAAAATTATCTTTTTAAAAAAGTATTGCCTAGGTGACATTGAATTGTGCCAGTTTTGGCATTTTTGAAATCCCAAAACTGGCAGAATTCAATGTCACCTAGGTAATACGTACAAAAAAGTTGAAGTTTAAAAAACTTTTGATGAATTTTTTTGCCACAACTTCGAGGAATTTTACCGAAAAGAAAAAATGTTAGTTTTGAAAAAAACTGATAATGAATTTTTCCTTTCGAAAAAAATGCGGTTTGAAAAGAACTTTCGTTTGTAACCCTGATAACCTTCTCAGAGAATATCGAGAATTACTCGCATAAATGTTCTCAGATAGAGTAGTGAATACAGCTTGGAGGTATCAACTTTTAATTAATGAAAATAAGGACGAGTGAAATTATGGTGAGCGAAGGCCAAATCGTGTCTAAAATGAGTCAGTGTTGTATCCTGAAACGTTTTACAAATACATTTAAAAAATTGAAATTTTTCGAATTTTTTTCTCAAATTTAACAAGCAACTAGTGCAAAGTTTTGCGATAAGTCGCAACAAGCTAGTCTTTTCATTTTTATGATGATTACACGATGTTTAGGAACAATAACTTGTTCCTTCAATTGTTTTGTAAACGTTGGTCCGAAATCGGTCCGGCAAAACAGTGCGACTGATCAATTCGCGAATTTACGGGGCTATTAAGGATATATCAAGCTGAAAAAAAACCTGGCAACCTTAGTTGCTTGTAGTGCATCAACGCTTGTAGTGTAGTGATAGATTTACTGAAAAGCCGTAAAACGTCAATTTTTTGTACTTTTTCCATATCAATGTTATGGATGAAAAAAAATTGTCAATAATCATTGAAATAATTTTGTGGGAAATGTATTTAAGTTTTCGAAGCTGCCTTTTAAATCCTTGTGCGATCATTGGTTGCTGAGATATCGATGATCAAAGACAACAGGATGCTTTTTCATTCACGCTCGGATATTTCAGCAAAAATTAACGTAGGGAGACTAATAAAAAACAAAATTGAAGCTAAATAAACAAGCTAGCTGACCTATGCATTGATTTAACTGAAAAAAATTCCTGGGCTCGCGGAACCATATTTTTCATGATTGCACGATAACCGTAGCTCACAAAAAATGTTTGCCGAGAGCCAAAACTAGAAACATGAAGCTTCTAATCTAATGATAAGAATGAGCCCAAAAAGACCAAGATTGAACGCCCTGCGTTTATTCGAAGCGAGAAAAAAGTAGCTTCTATTTGAAGTTTTTAATATAAAAATATATTGATTAGTTTCAGAGATGTAAGCGTTTCAAGAACAAGTTTTATTCTGGGCACACATTTAAAAATGAAAAAAAAAATGAGAAGAACGGATCGCTGGAATTACCAGTTGGCATGAGCCTGAAGTTGGCCATCGTTGGATTCCAACGAAAATCTTTAAGTTTTTTTTAAATTTTTGATTAATTTTTTTCGGGTACAATATGACCCCAAAATATCTGTACAGGCTGTACAAAACATTCAAAAAAATTTGGTGGCCCAGAATCCACCCTTATTGAGGGGTTGAAAGTGAAAAAAAAATGATACCTCGGGTGAGAATGACATTCCCAGTTTTTTTATATGCGGCATCAATTTTGGGCGTCTGCGAAAAGCCACAAAAAAATTACCAACGATTTCCAACTTCCGGAACCTACCCTTAGGGGGGAGTGAAAGGCGAATGAAAATCGTATTTCCGCTGGTAAAGGATTTCTCAGTTTTTTATTTGCGCTGATTGTTCCTGGTACCTAAAGAGACCCACAAAAAAATTGGCATCGATTTTCAACTTTTGGAACCCGCCCTCTATGGGGGTGGCAGAGGGGGTGAAATTCGAATAAAAATTATATTTCCGGAAATAAAGGAATTCCGTTTTTTTTATTTGCGCCGATCGTTCGTAGTACCTAACGAAAGCCACAAAAAATTGACAACAATTTCCAACTTCCGGAACCCACCCTTATGGGGGAGTGAAAGTCGAATGAAAATCGTATTTCCGCTGGTAAAGGATTTCTCGGTTTTTCATTTGCGCTGATTGATCCTAGTACCTAAAGAAACCCACGAAAAAATTGGGAACGATTTTCAACTTTCGGAACCCGCCCTTATCGGGGGTGAAATTCGAATAAAAATTGTATTTTCGGCGATAAAATGATTCCCAGTTTTTTTATTTGTGCCGATCGTTCCGAGTACCTAACGGAAGGCGCAAAAAAATTGGCAACGATTTCCAACTCCCGGTACCCGCCCTTATCGGGGGTGGGAGAGGGGGTGAAATTCGAATAAAAATTGTATTTTCCGCGATAAAGAGATGCCAGTGAAGGATTTCCCAGTTTTTTATTTGCGCTGATTGTTCCTAATCCCTAAAGAGACCCACAAAAAAAAGGGGAACGATTTTCAACTTTTGGAAGCCGCCCTTATCGAGGGTGGGAGAGGGGGTGAAATTCGAATAAAAATTGTATTTCCGGCGATAAAGGGATTCCCAGTTTTTTTATTTGCGCCGATCGTTCCTAGTACCCAACGAAAGCCACAAAAAAATTGGCAACGATTTCCAACTTCCGGAACCCGCCCTTGTCGGGGGTGGGAGAGGGGGTGAAATTCGAATAAAAATTGTATTTCTGGCGATAAAGGGATTCCCAGTTTTTTTATTTACGCCGATCATTCCTAGTACCTAACGAAGGCCACAAAAAAAATGGCATACGATTTCCAAGTTTCGGAACCCGCCCTTATCGGGGGTGGGAGAGGGAGTGAAATTCGATTAAAAATTGTATTTCCGGCGACAAAGGGATTCCCAGTTTTTTTTATTTGCGCCGATCGTTCCTAGTACCTAACAAAAGCCACAAAAAAATTGGCAACGATTTCCAACTTCCGGAACCCACTCTTATGGGGGAGTGAAAGTCGAATGAAAATCGTATTTTTGCTGGTGAAGGATTTCCCAGTTTTTTATTTGCGCTGATTGTTCCGAGTACCTAAAGAGACCCACAAAAAAATTGGGAACTATTTTCAACTTTCGGAATCCGCCCTTAACGGGATTGGAAGGGGGGGTGAAATTCGAATAAAAATTGTATTTCCGGCCATAAAGGGATTCCTAGTTTTTTATTTCCACCGATTGTTTCTGGTACCTAAGGAAAGCCACAAAAAAATTGGGAACGATTATCAACTTCCGGAATCCACGCTTGTGAGGGAGTGAAAGTCGAATGAAAATCGTATTTCCGGCGGTAAAGGGTTTCCCAGTTTTTTTCGCCGATTGTTTCTAGTACCTAAGAAAAGCCACAAAAAAATTGTTTACGATTTCCAACTTCCGATTTCCAACTTCCGGAACCGACCCCTATGGGCGCATTATGCCGAATCGATAACCGTGCGAGGTTTTATCATTATCGGGCTACCCATTCGAGGAAATTGCTCAGCTTTTTTTCACAGTGAAATTCGAAAATAATTGTCCACGAAGAAACATGCGCTTTTCCAGAACCCCACCTTATTAGAGTATAACAACATGAGGCGATTTCCCTCTCGCCCACGTATTTTCCTAAGAAGATTGAAACTACCATCGTTACAGTGCGATGCGAATTCGTTTTTGGGTTTGCTCAAGGTTTTCCTGGAAAGCTATGCCTACAAGAATCGTTTACTCATTTTTCAAGATGCTTATTTAGAGATCTATCATTCAAAAATTAAAAAAAATTTGATCAGTGAAAATAAGTCAGAAAAATATAAACAAAATCATTCTTCACGTTCGAGCAATCCAAACAAACTCCAACACCATCTTTTCTTTACGCGGGTCAATGGATAGTAAAAAATCTCGACAAAAATTATCAATGATCGACGATTACGAGACGCGGACTGAAAAAGAGTAGTGGGGTTAGCTTCGGCTAGACAGGCTGGTTTGTAGTCCCAGATAGACAGTTTGAGACACTGTGAAGGTAACACTACGTCACAAAACAGCACGTTAACACAGCACAGTTGCAAAGGTTGCTTCCGTATTAAGCTGTACTATGATAAAACGGTATTGCCTTCAAATTCGATAAAGGGCTGCTAATAATGTACCTCATAGTTGAGATGAATAACTGCAAGACAACGGATCGAAGTTACAGCATTATTAAAGCATAAATACGGTAAGACGTGCTGTTTCGGATTAAATTTGAGCCAGAATATATAGTAAGAAAACATCACATGCGTATATTCTGTAACGTTACAGTTACGGCAACAGAACAGCACACCATGCTGTTCAGTGTGCAAAATATTATAGTCGAGTGTAACGTCACAAATGCAGCAACAGGACAGCATACCGTGCCGTTCTGTTGGCGGCAGAATTGAGGCACGCAACAACAGCACCGGAACAGCAAATCGGTGTTATACTGTAGCGAAATTTGGATGCGTCAACTCAGTTTGCTGTGATGCTCTTTTGGCGGCGCAAACGCAGCACGCTGTTGCGGCTTATCAGCAGCAATTCAGCGTACTGCCTTACCGGCAAACGGACAGCGTAAACGCGTCACACTGTTACTTTATTTATCTACAGCCAAGGCCCATACGAAGTCTACAGTTATGAAGTTGAATTACGCCATGGGACTGCAAATCGCAATTCATCAATCTGCAAAGTGAGTAACAAATTAATCAAATTTAATATAAAAGTACATTTCTATTTTTTGTTTTGCAACATGATATAACCCGAGTGAATAATCGTGCCTCGTGAAGTTTACGATAAATATTGGACATGCAGTACAAAGACCAGAGTTTTGCGGAGTCGACAGGCACCTTTTAATTTCCGGTGGTCTATCTGCTCCCCAAAAACGCTGATACTTTAAACCGCACACCCGTGCATTGGGGGACCTCCTTTTTTTGGTGGAATCCGAACCACTTTCACTCATACGATGCACTCTTCACATTAACGCACATAATCCAATACATCTCTACTTCATAAAGATCTAGCTCTAGCTGTATGGCTGATGCAGCGCGACTCCAAGGATGCCTTCGCCATATAATTTAATCCAATACAACAGAAAAAGCCGTTTTTTGCACATTAACATCTCAGAAACCTGAAGTTACCGAAGAAAAATGTCTGCACATAAAAGTTGTAGTTTTGTGTTAGCTTTCGAGCGGAATATTTGAAATAATTTTTACGTTCCGGTAACGCTGTTTTTTTACCAAAAGGGGGGAAATAATTTTTTTATTTAAAAGCAGCCGTTTTTTTGCTGAAAAAATTACAGTCTTCCAGTATGTCTGACGGTATAGTAAAACAATCTCCATAGTGGCGCGGAGCGAGGTTCCGGTATAAAAAAATGAATTTGTGTGGTTTTATATTTTTACCCTAGAACCTCGATTCGTGCTACTCTGGCGATTTTTTCGCGATATCGGCAGACATACTGGAAGACACTGTAATTTTTTCAGCCAAAAAAATGGCCGTTTCTGAATAAAAAAATAATTTCCGCCTTTTTTTGTAAAAAAAATCAGCGTTACCGAAACGTAAAAATGATTTGAAGTCGTCCACTCGAAAGCCAACCCAAAACTACAACTTTTATGTACAGACATTTTTTTCAGTTACTTCTAGTTTCCCAGATATATTCATTTGAAAAAAGCGGCATTTTCTAAAATGTTGAATTAAAAAATCTGAAAAAATTCACATAGAATGCCTTTTAGTACTACTTTGATATAACTGATTATGGGGCAGATCTGAGATGGTCGAAAAAAGTGGCTGAATTGACGGTGAATCCCTCATATGCTAATCAAAATTTAATTCTAATAACATCGATTACCGTGTCATTCCCGTCGTTCATTACCGTGAAAGAAACAGAAAAACAAAACATGAACTTTTTTTATGATTTCATACAAGGTTGAAAAAAATATAGTTCGAACACAAATAAAATGAAAAATTGGAGAAATAGAAAGAAAATATATGACGTTATATCGGTAATAATGAATATTCACTGCCTATTTGGCGAGCTCGATGTTCCCCTGCGAGGCGGGGACAACCGTTCCCTTCGGATACGGTTTTGTCTACCTCGATCGCGACGTTCCGCAATTTCGTCGACAATTTCAGTGTCATCCGAGTCGCTAGCTTCGACGTTATTTCTTGAAGTGGGAGCCCCACGATCTACGTTGCGCCAATGCTCATTATCTGATTGGCCGTGCCTACGATTCCTGTTCGCATTTTCCACACGAGTCAAGCTGTTACGATGCCGCTGCTTAGAGCTCCTGAGAGCATTCACCATCCCATCCGTGAACTCTGACCAGCTTGGTTTGTCGAAGGTACGATTCCTCGCAACAGACGCTTTTTATGAAAAATATTTACAAGATGGTCGAAAAGGATATCTACGAAACGAAAGACAGTAAGAAAATCTATAACAGTTTTTTACACACCATAAAGCGCTTTTGCGAAACTTGTTTTTTTCAAGGCTATTTCATTTGGTTTGCAACCATGCCACGTAAAACCTGGTGACACCGAGTCCTTCATCGCGTTCTTCAGTACCTCGTTAGCCGCTTCTGTCAAGTCGTGGCCACCCAGCGAACTCCAGCAACTTACCTGAGGAATGAGAAAAATGGATGGCACAGATATAGTTAGAAATAACAATAAAACTAAAGAAATCGTCGAACGAAAGCACATATTTTTTCAACTTACAATGCTCCGATATTCTTTTTCCGGGATATTCTCGAAAGCCATCACTTCTTCCAGACTTGATAACGGCAACGAGTTCGGCTTGCTAGGAAAATCCGGCGACAACTCCCGTTCGTATAATCGTCGAAGCTTGCTACACAATGGAATAAAAAACATAGAAAATAAACCTGTGACTCTACATGATTACATTCCTTATGCAATTATGAGGGGAAGATAATATTTTAACAATGTTACTCACCGCATTTCTTTTTCTAATGTATCTCGAAGTAGCCTGGAAAAGAAAAATGAGAACAGCGATAAACGTCACTTCCATAACGAAATGCGTGTCAGAGTGGTATTTTATCAAAGGGCAAACTTACTGAATCTCGTTATTCACGCGATCCACGGATGCCTGTGATGCGTAAACAAATTGTTGATTATAATGTGGCCACGGTTGAGCTGGGTTGTGCCACTGCGGTTCATTAGGACCCAATTGCATTTGATTCTGTCCTCTGTCTCCATGCGCTTGTCCTCTAAACGTACTCCAAGTGTCATTAGCATCTTGAGGTCTCGCGGAAACCGGAAAATTGCTCGCAACGGAAGATAATCGTATCGTGTCGGTTGTTATACAATTCTGAGTTGGTCGTGTTTGATTGTCTTGCAGTGGAGAAATGTGTCGCGATTGTGTTTCGTCGCGTTGCACGGACGTACAGCCACCGTGTCGTGAAGGTTCGTCTTGTTGTAGGGGCGTGCTGCTAGATCGTGGTACCGCGTTGTCCTGCAGTGGAAAAATGTATCGCGTTTGGGTTTGGTCGCGTTGCACGGATGTACAGTCACCGTGTCGTGAAGTTTCCTTTTGTTGTAGTGGCGTGTTGCGCGATCGTGGTACCGCGTTGTCTTGCAGTTGTAAAATGTGTTGCGTTTGTGTTTCGTCGCGTTGCACGAACGTATAGTCTCCGTGTCGTAAGATTGCATTTTGTTGCAGTGACGTTTCTTGGTACTGAGATTGGGAACGATTCGTTTGAAACATCGCAGGCCCCAGATTCTGCAAACAGTGGAGAAATGACTTAACCGACATTCTTATTCAATGAATAGGCGAAGATATCCAAATAAAAAATTTGAAATTATTGAGTACTCAACTCACGATACGATAAACGTTCGCTGTATATTAGAGTGATTCAAAATAAATCGACTTTTTTTCTCGGAGCTCCATCGGAAATCATTAATATACCAAAAAAAGTAATTTTCCCAAAATTTGGGATTTAAAAAAAAATTAGATAGTGCTCAAGTGACTTTTCGATATTTTTTTGTATGTTTTCTTGAAAATAAGGACGTGAAATTTTTTTTTGCTCTCATAATAAAATAAGTTTTGTTTTAACTTCGTTACTCTGAAATACACATTTCAGGGCTATTAAAAAAAAACTTTTAGCTGCCTCAAATATTTTATTTGCTATTAATGCATTTTTAATTTTCAGCTGAAAATCCTCAAATTATGAGCTTAGCTATAGGTGTTTCTTTTTTTTTGCTCTCATAGCAAAATGTATTAGTGCTCCATGAAATCATGAACCTGCTATGGTTTATAGGGGTGTAAAAGAAACATTGCGCCTGTAATCGTAAAGAACCTGAAATTTGCGATTTTAGGCTCAATGTTATTTCTCACACCTTTAAACTACGACAGATATATCATGATTTCATGAAACATTAACACTTTCTGCTATGAGAGCAAAAAAACAACATCGATAACGAAGCTATTAATTTTAGGATTTCTAGCTGAAAAAAATTTAATAGTGAATAAATTATTGGATGCAGCTTAAGGTATAATGAATGGTTAGACGCTCAAAATAATGCTATTTTTTGGAATTTTTTTAGAGGTCGCTAATATGAATATTAAGGTGGTACTTATTTCAGACTGACGATTTTATTGTCAGACGCCTCCCAAATTGACTCCAAATAATTTGAAAACAATACCTCAATTTTTTCGGATTTTTATCTGGACTCTAACCCCTTCCACTGTGAGGGTGGATTTTCCCCATTGGAACACACGTGTTTCGGCCATATTCTCAGGGTTTATTTTATTCTAGGAGTAATCTGCCACAGGTTAGAGGTGTAAAAAAAACATTGAGCCTAAACCCGCAAATTTCAGGTTCTTTACGATTACAGGCCTAACCTTTTTTTACACCCCTAAACCGTAGAAAATTCTTGATTTCATGGAACACTAACCCTTTCTGTTATGAGATAAAAAAAATAACACCTATAGTTAGCTCTTAATTTCAGGATTTTCAGCTGAACATAAAAAAAAAGTTTTAATAGCAAATATATTAATTGAGGCAGCACAAAGTTTTTTTTTTTTTCAAAGATCTTACATTTGTATTTCCGAGTACCGAAGTTAAAAAAAATAATCTTGTTATGAGAGCAAAAAAAAATTCACGTCCTGATTTTCAAGAAAAAATACAAAAAAATATCGAAAAATTATTTGAGAACTATCGATACATTTTTTTTTATCGTAAATTTTGGGAAAATTACCTTTTTGATATATTAATGATTTCCGATGGAGCTTCGAGAAAAAAATATCGATTTATTTTGAATCACCCTACTGTATATACAACGGTGCGTTTATCGGTCGATGATTACAGGATAATATTCACGGTTCTTGACCAACTCACGCTCAATCCTTGATCATTTTTATCAAATGTTGGGAGGCCATCGTATGGTATCTCATCAAGATCTTGCAACGTGTGACGAATTTTCGCTACGCCCTCGTTTAATCGGTTTGAATCAGCGATGTTGTCTTCTCCCGGCCTCCTACATAAGCTGGTACTATTCTCTTCCGACGAAGTGGTTGTAAAAGTGGGAACGTAGTCAAACAGACGAGGAGGTGGACGAGCATTTCGCTTGGGGCGTGATTCTTCCATTCTGCATATAAAAATAAACAAGCGAGAATATCTACTCATGGATATAAGGATGTTCAGTCGTCTATTTTGTAATAATTGTACCGTAAGCGGCCTTGGAGCGTCCACTCAAAACTGTGTTCTATATTAATTTTAATCAATAACTACTCGCCGTTATTATTTATTGAGACACTAGTGGTTTCGATGTGTAAGATGAAGATAAATTCGGTAAAAATTTCCCCCAAAAGAAAATGTAGACAAACGAGATCATTTTGGATGAAATCAATTAATTGGTCGCAATAGTTTTCAACAGTAATAGAAAAAAAAATGTTTAGACAAATATGAGTTGCCAACACGAAACGTGAAATTTTTTACGAATCCGAAAATAATGACAGATGCGAGATAAACTAGCATTCTATCAATAAATTATTGGCGATATTTCGCGCGAATAATAAAATAAACAACAGATATCTTTCGTTCAAATTTCGATTGCCTATTGCGGATATTTCTCGACAGTAAAAGAAAAAAATCCGTCGGTCAAAAATGGAATTGCTCGCACTAAACGCGAATTAATTCACGAAAAGTAAATACTGACAGCCGCGGGATATCGACCGGGTTTCCCTTAAAACATTTTTCGGGATGTTTCTTTCGAATAAAAGGAGAAATATATCTTTTGGTCGAACATGAAATGCCGACATTGAACGCAACTTTATTCATGAATTGAAAATAATGATAGACGCGTCATGATTGGAGTTTTAATAAGTAAATTACTCGCAATATTTCTTACTAATAAAAAAAAATATATATAGGGGGGACCCAGGCAAAGCGAAATGCGTCAAAGAAAAAAGCGAAATTTTTTAATTTTCAGAGAAAAACTTAAAAATGTATTCGTTTGTCTGAGGATATACGTGGGTCATTTGATAAGTACCTAGCCCACAAATAAAAACACCAAAATTTTGCTAAAAATAAAATTTATTTTTCAATGTAGCCTCCTTTTAGTTGAATACACTTGGCCCAGCGGTGTTGCAATTTTTTTAACCCCGTTGAAAAAAATGTTATCTCTTGGTCTGCAAAATAGGCCTCCATGGCGGCGATTATTTCGTTATTGGGGTGGAATTTCTTCCCGGCGAGTGAATTTTTTAGATTCGGAAACAAAAAAAAGTCGCACGGAGCCAAATCTGGAGAATACGGTGGATGGGGCAGCAGTTCATGGCGTAATTCGACCAATTTAGCCGTGGCGAGCGCGGAGGTGTGAGCCGGTGCATTATCATGGTGGAAAAGCACTTTCTTTCTCGACAAATGGGGCCGTTTTTCTTTTAACACGGCGTTAAATCGGCTCAATAGTTCGGCGTAGTACTGTCCCGTGACCGTCTTGCCCTTCTCCAGGTAGTCAATAAAAATCACACCTTGAGAATCCCAGAAAACAGTGGCCATCACCTTTCCAGTCGACGCGACCGTCTTCGCCTTCTTTGGAGCAGGTTCACCGGGTAAGGTCCACTGTTTTGACTGCTCCTTGGTCTCTGGAGTATACCAGAGAATCCATGTTTCGTCGACGGTCACGTAACGACGCAAAAACTCTTTTGGATTGCGATTAAACAGCTCCAAACACTGCTCTGAAGTGGTCACACGAATGCGCTTGTTGTCTGCAGTCAGCAAACGCGGCACCCACCTTGCCGACAGCTTTCTCATGCCCAAAGTCTCATGTAGGATATGCCACACGCGTTCTTCTGAGATGCCTACTATCACAGCTATCTCGTGCACCTTTAATCGGCGGTCTGACAAAACGATATCGTCTATTTTTGTCACGTTCTCCTCCGTAGTGACTGTTTTTGGAGCACCTGGGCGTGGATCATCAAAAACCGACGTACGACCACGTTGAAACTCGTTATACCAAAATTTAACGGTCGCCATCGAAGGAGAAGCATCCCCATACACTGCATCCAAGCGTTCTTTAATTTCACTGCGCGATTTCCCTTCCAGAAACAAGAATCGAATCACCGACCGATATTGTTCTTTCTCCATTCCTTCAAAAATCGATGGACACACTTGCTTTCACACGCTCTCAAAAGAGAAATACAAGTCCGATCCGGCTGAAATTTTGTCAGTAGCCGTCTACAAGACGGTACTACACTATAGTGTATTTCTCTTGCAATAGAGGCACCATCTAGCGGTGAGGCTAGGTACTTGTCAAATGACCCACGTATGTTAACAATGCCGTATTCACTGAAACGCGATTAATTTTAGGTAAATATTTACAAGTGCGGCTTTTCCGAAAAACGCCGAAAGAAATTACTGAAAATCGACAACTAACTTTGAAAATTCGCTAAAAATCGAAAAATCATGCAATCATGTCCCAAGTTGCATTTTAAAGGTTAACTGAATACGAAAAGAATGAGTGCAGGTAGAAGCCGCTATCTTCTCAGAAAAAAATAATTACTATCATTTGAGTAGAAGTATAATTTTATATAGTCACACGCCGGACATTTTATTCCCTCCCTGCGCTGACTCGCTCTCTCTCACTCACACATCAGTCTTTCTCTCTTCTTCTATTCCTCCATTCTTCTGTCCGATTTAACAACGCGACTTAGATGCCTACCCGTTGTCGCATAACGACTATTCGTAAGAAAAAAAAAAAAAATTCTGCGTTTTTCGGAAAAGCTGTACTTCTAAATATTTAACAAAAATTAGTCGCGTATCAGTGAATACGGCATTGTTAACATATATTCTTAGTCAAACGATTCAATTTTTCAGTTTTTCACTTTAAAAAAATATCACTTTTTTCGGGAGCGCGTTCCGCTTTGCCCGGGCCTTCCCTATATATGTTTGAGTCGAATATGAATTGCCTGCGTGAGACGTGAATGTTTTTCAGGGAAAGAAAAAAAGACAAACACGAAATCAATCAGTATTCAACCAATAAAATTTTCGCGACATTTCTCAACAATAAAGGAAAAACAACCGTCGGTCGAAAATGAATAGCCTACATGAAAGGCGAATTTATTGAGGAATAGAAGATAATGAAAAGCGCGAGATCGATCGGGATTTAATCGATGAATCATTCTCAATATTTCTCGAGAATAAAAGAAAAGGATCCGTCGGTCAAAAATGGAATCGCCTACACTAAGCGCGAATTCATTTCCGAAAAGTAAATAATGACAAACGGGGAATAAATCGGCTTTTAAGGCAGGATACCACCTTGAAAATGTGAAAAAAAGGGATTTTTTTGCTTAAAATATTCTTTGTAATTTGTAAAATTGAAAATAATTCTTTGAAACGGTGACTGAAACCTTTTTCTAACGTTATTAGTTATTTTATTTCGTTAATCGTTATTATTATAAATATTATGAGTAAGCGCTCTCAGCGCATTTCTTTGTGCGACGCGATTTTCTCGAAACTATGATTTTAAAATCTGCGTGTCAAATTACTCATCTAAGTTTCATCAGATTGACCTGAAAATTTGCATAATTCTTCTCCATAGTATATTCTAAGGATGTACGTAGGATTTTTTCGGTAGAGTTTTTATTTTATTTTTGGTGCACAGTTTAAGCAACTTTGTTTACCCTGAAAAATTCACTTTTTTTAAATGACCGCCTTTTTTTTACGAAATTTTGAAAACGCCCTATGTACAGACAAAAAATATACTGCTCTTGATAAGAAGAAATTATTATTTTTCTTCTAGGAGCCACCTGCAAGGAGATTTTCGACACGCAGACCGAGAGTGCTCCTCAAAAACCTCATATACTTTGGCGCCACTTACAAGAAAGCCTTAAGCCGACTTTGCCACTGCCCATTTTTTTGTGAAAAAAAAAATTAATTCCAAACTTTCAAAAAATTGCAGCTAAAGGTGGTATCCGGCCGTAATACAAACAAAAAATCGTTAGGTACGATAGAATAATTCTCGCTTACCTTCCTGATGATGTCGTTGTGCTCTTTTAATTATTCGAACCCCTCCGGTATTCCAGGATGAGACGGCTGCGATTTGAACCCTGCTTGGGTTATTTTTGTTACTTTACAATTCTCTATTACCGCAAAATGATTGGCTGTTCCGCGAATCATTGCGATACTATCGATGACTACGCAAAATTTTGCTGCGTTGCCCCTTTGAGGGACAAATTTTTCAACGGAACAAATTTACAAAATCATAGAATACCTACAAGTTTTCGGGGTCGCTGATTATAGTTCTAAAGTCGGAATTACGAAATTGATAATGAAAATTTATAATCTTAAAGAAAATTTCAAAAATTATTTTCCAAAAAACTAAAAATTCTGACAAAATTACATATAATCAAACTGTGCATGAAAAATACGTATAAAAAATTTCGGTGCCTCAGCTGTCTCCATTACAAAAACAAACGAATGTTTACACGTTCATTGTTTGTAAAAACATATACATAAATAAATAATTGCTATTTTGAATGAAATTTTAATGACTTAGATACCTAAGAGTCTAAAAAGTGTTTACATACATATAAAAAGTGCAAAACATCTAAGAAAAGCGAAAAAACTGAGAACAAACAGATGGGACGCTGCCTCTCCAAGGGTTAAACAGCGAAGAAAGAGGGAAGGCAAACCGTACTCGTCGTGTACTTTCGCGCAAACAGAAAACGCGAGATATGAAAAACAACGGATTTATTTAAAATTACAGTAGAACCTCGATTTTCCGAACCTCGATCATCCAACCCCTCAATTATCCGAACGATGACTTAGTTTATCCGAACTCTCAATTTTCCGAACGTTGTCAATTACAGTCGTTACAGCCGTTTTTCAGATGTTTAAAATACATATATATATATATATATATATATATATATATATATATGTATTGTAACGGGTGTTATTTCGTTACAGATAAATTTATAGGTTCGGGGACTCGAACAGGGAAGAAATTAATTGAAACTCAGGTGTTTTGGGTATTTTAACAAAAAGTCCGATTTATTCAAGTTTTTATGGCTCTATATAATGTAAAAATAATAAAATAATAATAATAATAACGCTATGTGTGAGTGTAGTGTGTTGTTTGTGTTGTCTTTGTATTTTCCGCAATGTTTTTCTCGGTCGGTCAATTACTCTTTATTCGCATGATACATTTGGTTCGGCGTGGTCGGTTATCATGGATCGATATTGATTATTCCCTGTTTCGCGACTCTCGATCTACGGGCCGTGCGCGCGCGCTCTCTCTCGTCACGCGCCGCGATCTATTTCCCTACTATAGCTCGGCCCTTCGCGCCGCGGGGATCGATGCTCTCTCCCGATCAATTATCGCGCGTCGATAATTAAACGCTCGGTCCTTGATCTTGGCGTGCGATGTCGCCACCGACTGGTCTAGGATAGTCTAATCGAGCAGTGTGCCGCGAGCACTCGACTGACCCTTTTTTGTATAGATTTCGGCGCTCTCGTAATTTAGGAATACCTCCTTGTCCTTTCTGTAATCCTGATCCATATAACTCGATGCTCACGGTGTGTGTGTGGTTGTGTGTCTGTGTGTGTGTGTATGTATGTGTCTCGTATGACTATAGCGTACTCTTCCTTATTTCCTAATATAATATTTCTTTTATTTTTCAAATTTAATATTTTCCCTTACATCTATTCGCAACGCTCACTCGCCATGCTACCTTCTCTGATCCCATTTTCTCCTGCTCTAATTTTTCTCTCTATTTTCGATAATTGTTCGCTCCCCTTAAGTCATTAACTTTCCTTATTGCTCTTTTTATTTTTCTTTGGTTTTCCAATATTTTCTCATAAAATAACTTTATTTTAATTCTCCTTCGTTTTTTGTTCCTTAACGTTCCGTGTTCTAGACGTTTCCGATCCGTGAGGGATGTACTTGGTCCAGCAGTACTTGTTATCTTCCAAAAAATGAAGAGAGCTTTCTAATGCCGTTTGGACGCGACTCCGTTTTTTCCTTGTTTCTCAACGTTCCGTGTTCTAGACGTTTCCGATCCACTAGGGATGTACTTGGTCCAGCAGTACTTGTCAATCCACGAGGAATTAAAGAAGTGATCTTTCCAACGCTTTTTAGGCGCGACTCTGTGTTTCGCTTGTTTCTCATCGTTCCGTGTTCCCAGCGTTTCCTTCCACTAGGGATGTACTTTGCCAAGCAGTACTTGTCAATTCACGAGTGACTCAAAGAGCGCTCTTTCTAATGCTTTTTAGGCGCGACTCCGTGTTTCTCTTGTTTCTCAACGTTCCATGTATCAGACGTTTCCGATCCGCGAGGGATGTACTTTGTCCAATCGTACTTGTCGATCCACGAGGGACTCGAAGAGCGCTCTTTCTAATGCTTTTTAGGCGCGACTCCGTGTTTCTCTTGTTTCTCAACGTTCCATGTATCAGACGTTTCCGATCCGCGAGGGATGTACTTTGTCCAATCGTACTTGTCGATCCACGAGGGACTCAAAGAGCGCGCATTCTTCAAAAAATCTCGTCCTTTTATACCTTGATTTTTAACGTTTTTCCTTCCCCTTCTTTCTCGTCTCCCCTAATTAGATTACCTGGTTTGTTCTGTGTCGGCCGGTTTTTCTTTCCCTTAATTCGATTAGTTGGTTTTATCCGGTTCTCGCCGGTTTTTCGTTCCCCTTAATTTAATTAGTGTAACGTTTCGGTATGTTTTGTTGTGGAGCGGTGTGACCGTTACCTTCGCGGTGTTGCTATCCGCCATTAATTTAATTAGTGTGTTTTGTTTTTCCCTTCCCCCCTTCCTTTCACCGAAATCGGTTGACTCCTAAATATCCTTGGGGCGATAGTTTCTTGGTTTCTTTATGAGACGGCCTTTTCCGTCTCATTGTCCCCCTTGACTCTTTGTGTTTTGGATCACTTTCAGCGATCCAACTCACGAAGAGTCAAAAAAAATTTTAAACCAAAGTCTATACTTCTCTTTGTTTTGATTTTCTTCGTTCCTACCGGTCTATTTCCTTGAAGGTCGGCCTCTGGTCTCCTTCTTCGTTTTCCCCTCCCCCTTAAACTAACCGCTCGCTTATTTATCAGGGCCGCTGCCCATCGCTCGCAAAAAAAAATCTTTAACGCAGGTTTTCGGGTTTTTCAAACAAAGGTTTTATTAAATTGACGCGATACTGTTGTTGTCGTCGTCGCTTGACTCCTCTCCCTCCACCTCCTGGTGGAGGCCAATTTCGCGTAGGAAGCGGTCCTCATCGCTATCGTACCCGTTGTCTAGGTGGTAATTGATCATTGTCTCGTTGTCGTCGTCATCGTCGTCGTCGTCGTTATCGTCGTCGTCGTCGCCTTGGTCTCTTCCACCGCCGTTGTTATTTAGAGTGGGCGGCTGGACTCTGGAATAGGCTGGCTCGCTGCTGTTGCTCGTCCAGTGTCGTTCGACCTCCTGGTGGTATCTTAGTTCCCCGTATCGGCAACCCTTATTTGCCATGGTTGGTGATCCTGGATTGGGGGTTCTGTGAGCGAGGTGGCTCTCTACGAAAATGTCGGCCAAACTTTTTCCCTGATTTGGGCCTTCGTTTTCCAGATATAGGTCCGCGTAAACGATGCCTATATCTGTCATCAGCCCCCACACCGTCATGGTCCATCTACAGTCGTTGACCAAGGCCCGTGCGTAGAAGATTTGTTCCTCTGTCCAGACATCCTCCGTCGGTATTAGGTCGCCGTGGGTGACCGGGATTGATTGATAGGAGTGACTAAATGCCATAGGTGGAGCGGTGTAACAGTCATCCTGTTTCCCGATCACACTTGATGCCCATCTTCCTTCTTCAAATTCCGCGACGATTTCATTTTTTACTTTGAGGGTTCCCTGGTGTGCGTCGATTCCAACTTGTAACTCTAGCATCCCGTCGACGCCTAATATGGCCGGTCTGCTCATTTTTGGGATTACTAACAGTTGTAGTATTCCTGTTGCGTCGTAGAGTTTTGCTTCGGCTATTATTTGTTTTTTTATACGGCCGGATTTTCCCCCGAATGCTCCGATGGCTTCTGTGCTTCTTACAGGTACTTCTGGGCAGTTTTTTAAATCTTCCTGGTGTTGGTTGTAGAATTCCTCTGAAATACAGGATATTTCGCTCCCGCTGTCGATCAATATTTCGGCGGTAATTCCTTCGAGGTCGATCGGTAAGGTAGGGCAACGTGGGTGAATTTCTTGTATTATTCCCCGTTGTCCGGGTTCTTCCATGAGGAATTCTTTTGGGTGCTCGTATGTGTCGTTCATTGTTATTTTCAGTGCCTTATTCTTATTTTTTTGTGTCTGTTGTTTTTCTTGGTTTCCATTCTTCCAGTCTTCTTTTTCGATGTGGTTGTTATGAATTATTCTGATCATCCCCATTGTTATCGGTTGCTCAGAATTTTTATTATCTTCGGGTTCCAGTTTCTTCTTCCTTCTTTCCTTCTTCTTTTTGTTTCGACGCATCCTTTCCAAAGCTTCTTCCATGGCGATCTGTGCATCCTCGTCTTCTTCCGTTGCGCCTCGTGATATTTCATCCCGTGGTATCTGTACGGGCGCAACGTTTATTCGTTTCCCTGGTTCTGTGGGCTGGTTCTCGGTGTTTCGTTTTGTGCTGGGATATTGCTGGTACTTGGACCGTCCTGTGGATGCGGAGTCCATGGTGCAGCGGCGGGGTTAAGCGGAGGTCTGTTATTCCCGTGTCCCGTCTGCCACGGTTGTTGTCTGGGATATGGCGCTGGCATCGCGTTGTTATTCCCGTATCCCGTCTGCCACGGTTGTTGTCTGGGAAATGGCGCTGGCATCGCGTTGTTATTCCCGTATCCCGTCTGCCACGGTTGTTGTCTGGGAAATGGCGCTGGCATCGAGTTGTTATTCCCGAATCCTCGATTACCCTGTTGTTGATATTGGAATGGTGGTGGTGGTCCCTGAGAACCTGGATTCCCTGGCCGCCATGGCTGGTTGAATCCCATTGGCCGTGGTCCCCCGAACGTTCCAAACTTTTGGTTTTTCCATGGGTTATTTTGTTGCCATGATGCACCGATGGGTTCTTGCCGATGGGGCAAAGATCTTTTTGCATTGAGTGGTCCTGCCCCATCCATGCTTTCTAACAATTCGAGGAATGAATCGATCGTCTTGATTCCGCTGACGCGTACTGCCATTCTGATCGATTCGTCGAAATGATTAGCGAGTTTCCTGATTATTTGTTCTTCAGCCGGGCCTTCACTCAAATCCTTGGCATTTCCGAATATCTGGGTTGCATATTCGGTCCGAGTCATCCGATGTCCGTCCCATTCGTAAGCCCCGAATTCGAGATTTCGGCGTACCTTATCCTGAATTTCTTGGCTCCAGTAACGTCCGCGAAATTTTTCCTCGAATTCGTTAATCGTTTGAACCCTCTCCTCGACAATTCTCCACCAATCTTTGGCGGTGTCTTTGAGAGATTGGCTGATCAAATAATGTAGGTCAGAGTTTCCGGTGATTCTCCAAAATTCCTTGAAATCTTGCAAAAAACGCATAGGTCGTTCTCTGCCGTCGCCATTATACGTCGGTGGTTTTTGTTTCGCCGCGTATGCTTGGCTCACGTTTAATCCCGCTCCCCAAGTGGTGTTGCACAATGTATTTGAGTTTTGTGCCCGGATATTTTTTTCACACTCCGTGATACGTTTAGAGTGCTCCGTGACCACTTGTCCCACATCCTTTGAAGAATGGAGGAGCTGAGATATAGTTCGCCGAATGGCTTCCATTCGAGTGTCGAAATCCTCGATTTTATCGTCGTTTTCTTTTCGCAGTTGATTATGGCTTTGCTCTATTAATTTTTGAGCAACCACAATCTTGCGTTCCGTGCGCTCCTCGATTTTATGCACTTCGTTTGTAATTTTTGTGTTGACTTCCTCGTGCAGTTGTCGTGACCTTACGATGCAGTTATCGTTTTGCTGCTTGATTTCTGCTTTGGTCGTTATGCGCTCCCGTCGTTGCTCATTGCGGATACTATTCATTGCCTTGATGAGTGCTTTAATTGTGTCACTCTCTTCCGCACCTCTCTCATCAGTCTCGCCTGACTCTCCGCTGATGTTAAATGTCTCTTCGTTCGGTGTTTCTATCGGTCTGGGTCCGATCGCTGACAGTCGCCCAATATTTCGACGATCCCTTTGACGCGCCTCCTCTAATAATCCATCCGCAGTAGTTGATTCCCAATGAAGGGAGTTATCATTGTTTTGTTGCGCCATATTTTATTCTATTTTGCTCTTTCGATTTTGGTTTATTTTATTTTATCTGATTTTGTTTTATTTTATTTTGTTCTAAATTATTTTATCTATTTCTATTTATTTTTATTTATTTACTTATGTATTTATTTTACACCTTTTTACGAGTTTTTCTTTCTTGTGTTCGAGCCCCACGTTGGGCGCCAAAATGTAACGGGTGTTATTTCGTTACAGATAAATTTATAGGTTCGGGGACTCGAACAGGGAAGAAATTAATTGAAACTCAGGTGTTTTGGGTATTTTAACAAAAAGTGCGATTTATTCAAGTTTTTATGGCTCTATATAATGTAAAAATAATAAAATAATAATAATAATAACGCTATGTGTGAGTGTAGTGTGTTGTTTGTGTTGTCTTTGTATTTTCCGCAATGTTTTTCTCGGTCGGTCAATTACTCTTTATTCGCATGATACAT
>OY723386.1:26723467-26930967 GCA_963210295.1 Ophion ellenae
TCTTTTTTGTTCGACGGATTGTTTTATTTTAACCCTCAATCCGTGAACCTGGGTCGTTTTCGTCCTGCCCAAATCATTTTCTTCGCTGGTTGCGTAATATTTAATGGAAAAAAATATATTAAAAAGAAACAAGAAAAAGAAAACCCTATTATTCCTGAAGAAGTACGGCCTGAAGATCGATCATGAATTTTTTCGTTGACAATTGCTGGTTTGGTAGTGCAAAAACAAAAACGACCCAGGTTCACGGGTAAAAAGTGCCTCAAATACCGTCACGGATTGAGGGTTAATGTTGAGAAATATTGCGAACAATTTATTCATTACATCCTGAATGATCTCGCGTTTGTCTATATTTTCATTTCTTGAATAAATTTGCGTTTCACGTGAACAATTCAAATTCAAAAGGATTGATATTTCATTTTACTTTTAATTAGTGAGAAGTATCGCGAAAATTTTTTCGATTGTCGCCCGGTTGACATAGCATCTGTCATTGTTTCCTATTTTCGAAAAAATTCGCGTTTCGTGTAGGCAACTCATATTTAATTAGGGAACCTTTTCCTTTCCTCCGGCGTTTTCAGGCGTATTTTCAGGAATAAAAAAAGTGGTTGGTTTGTTTTATCAAAACTTTGTCCATATCTTTATGCATGCTTACACCAACTATATAAATTTTGATTAAAAAAAATATTGACTTTTTAAGGAGGAAATGAGGTATGCCGTGCGGACTGCTTCAATTATCGGAAATGAAAAAATAAAACATGACCGGAAGACAAGATTCTATCATTCAGACTAAAATCACCTCTCCAATCTATAAAAATTACGATTTATAGAGAATGATTGAGGCTAAAAAAAATCTAAATTTTTTTGTCACAAATTGTATCGCCATTTTGTCGACAAAATTTATAAAAATACGCTTCTAGTCCGGACGATGGAATTTTGTCTTCCGGTCATAAAAATGTATTATTGTTCGATTTCAGACGATTGAAGCGGTTGGAATCGTGGTCCGAGTCGTAAAAGCAGTCCGCACGGCGCAGCTCATTTCTGCCTTAAAAAGTCAATATTTTTTAAATCGAAATTTAGATAGTTCGTGTAACCTGCATAAAGATATTTAAAAAAATTTGATAAAACAAACCCACTATTTCTTCTTTTTTTTAGTTCTTGAAAATACGCCTGAAAACGCGGTAGGAAAGGAAGAGGTCCCCTCAAACCCAATTCTCATAAGGACTTATACTCTTAATAAGTCCCCTTATTCGTTCGATGATGGAAATGGTCCCTATAGTGTAATTGGTCAGGATACATTATTTGATTACGAACCACGCAATCTACACGTTCGACTTATACATTGGCAATTATATACCGTCAATTTCATTGAAATGCTAATAATGTTCATGATATTGTCAGTGATATAATATGTAATAATTGATCACTTCTATACTATACCGAGCTGCGAATCTTAGATCCGAAGAAGTACACGAGCACGCAATAAATGTCGTCCCATTTACTCCGGTGCATAGCGCATTTATAGACTCGTTTTTGTCACACTGGTCACACACAGGTGTTTCTTACACTATACTTTTTTTCAGCTTTAACACGTTCTCTCTCATTTTGAATGTAAAGAAAAATTTTGGAACTTCAGGTCGCGAAATATTTTTCATCTAGTTTACATGAGCGAATAGATAACAATCACTTTTATATTATTTAATTGTCGTTTTCATCTCAAACCGAACCTCGATCTCGTACAAAACTTCGAGTAAAAAAGATCTCGGTCGCATTCTTTTTTTATTTTCATTACATCCTTTCTGAAAATCGTCATTCGATTTTTTTACATCGGACTTATTGCAGGCTTGCGATTTCATCAACCTTATAATTTTTTGTTATTTTAATTTGCTTCTTTACACGTTCTTATACGCTCCGATAAAGAAGCAAAATCTCGATAAGTGTCTGCCGGATATTGAAATTTTCATCATGTTTTCAAGGCAATACGCTTGCTTCTTTCTTCGTTTGACGGAATATTCGAAAAAATTTCGTCAATTCTGAACTGGAATGTTTCCAAATAAAAAAATTTAATTTCGCCCTATACTTCTACACTTTTTTAAAATTAAGTTGTCATCGTCATATTTCGATATAGGTTCTTCGCTGCTCACTCGGCTGTAAATCATCGCGCATGCTATTGTATCGAACAAAGGGTCCAAAGTACCGATTGTACAAGTGGCGTTCGTCATCTTCTCCACGAAACGAATTTCACAACGAAAGGAAGTGACATTTATGATTTGCATTTGCATGCTTATTAATTTACTTGTAATTATAAGCCTTTATATCTGTATCATTAGTTGAAAAATGCCGCGGATCAATAAGCGGTCTCGTGGGCGGAAGGCATTCAAAAATTTGACGAAACGGCAGAAGCGATCAATTAAAAAAGAAATCGAGACAAGTAGGTCCAATCGGTCAGGAATTGCAACGCGTGAACATTGGGCATTAGAAATCGGTCGGTCAACTGAAAATTCGCTCAATGTGCCCATTGTTGATAGTAGATTATCTGACGAATTTCTTAGAGAAGTGGAACCTTGTCCATCACAGGCTGAGCCCCCGATCACAGTTTCTTTGACTAATGCTTCCAATGTGACATTCCGCATTGATGAAGACAATGATGGGGGCGATAGATGTGAAAACTGGTTGAATCTTGATACAAGTTTTAGTGAGGAGTCGGACTTTGGTGAAACATCGGTTACAGACACGCGAGACAGCTCTCGTGACGAACTGGCCTCGTGGTTAGTCGAAAACCGCATCAGTCATCGTGCTGGGGATGATCTTCTCAAACAGTTAAAACGGCATTCGTGTTTTTCAAACTTTGCGGAATCCGTAAAGACTCTGTTGGGTACCCCACGTAAATCGGTTGAGTTGGTAGACGTACACCCAGGGCAGTATCTTCATTTGGGATTAGAAACTGCGATAACTGAAATTCTCGATTCGATAAAAGAAGATGAGATTCCTGCTTGTTTTGAGATGGATTTCAACACTGACGGAGCCAGTCTCGATAATTCGGGAAACACCGAAATATGGCCTATTCAGTGTAGGATGGCAAATATCGAAAATTCGCCGGTAGGGTTAATAGGCGTATACAGAGGACCGAAGAAACCTGCAAGTGCTTTAGACTTTTTTAGGCTCTTTGTTGCCGATGTGAATCGAGTCGTAAGAGAAGGAGGATTTTTTTATGAAAATTCGAAGCATCCTCTCTCAAGTGCAAAGTTTCCGGTCAATGTGCGGATAGTCGCATGTCCTATAAGCAGATTGAAAACGAATTAAGAACCGATCAAGAGTATTTTCACGAACCGGATGAAGATCATCAGCATGACGCGGAAAGTCCAATTGCGCACCTTCCCATGGGCCCCGTTTCGCAGGTTCCATTCGATATTATGCATCTTTTGTTTCTTGGTTTGGTGAAGCGATTATTCATGGCGTGGACTGAAGGAAAATTTTCGAAAGCGAGTAAGCTGTGTGCTCGCGACATTTTCTTAATTTCGGAGAGGCTCAAATATTTATATGACTGGTGCCCCAGCGAATTTGCGCGTTTCCCCCGTTCGTGGGATCGTTATGGACGGTGGAAGGCCACCGAATTTCGTCAATTTTTGTTATATTCCGGGCCCGTTGTTCTCTTTAGTATTTTACCATTTGATTTGTACAATAATTTTCTTCTTCTAAGCAGTGCTGCGCGCGTTTTAGTGTCGACCAATCCTTCTAGACGACAATTAACGTACGCGAGAATGGCACTGAAAATTTTTGTCGCAGAAAGCGTTCACTTGTATGCTCATGAATTTGTCAGTTATAACGTTCACGGACTGTTGCATCTTGTCGACGACGTTGAAGTTTTTGGTCCGGCTGACGGGTATTCCACCTTCCCGTACGTGAACGCCATGCAGTATTTCCGTCGTTGTATAAGAAAGCCTTATTTGGCTTTGCAGCAAATAGCGAACAGACGGGCAGAACGCATGCGGCGCGTTGGTTGCCGTCGTCGCGTAAATCGTGATCGAGCTCTGACCACACTCGATCGGCATAACGATGGGCCGCTGCCATACGATATTCTCACAAACGATGTTCTCCAATTCCGTCGGTTAAAAAGTCAAAAGTTTTGCCTGAGCACGAAAAAACGTAACTGTCACTGCTTGCTTAAAGATGCTAGAATTCGCGTGGTTGAAAATATAATTAGAAGTCAGAATGAAATTTGTTTAGCTGTTAGAATATTTGAATCCGCTGAACCGTTTTTCGATGTAGGAGTTCCGTCTACCGAGGTGGGATTCTTTAAGTGCAAAGCACTTTCGCGGATCCTAACCACGGTAACGTTTGACGATATTTCCGCAAAGTGTTATGCGATGCCCGCATGGACGCCGGATAGCACGGGTAGGTGTAATAGGGAATTGCTGATCGATGGTACATTCATAGTCGCTGCCATGAACAATAACACTACCTATTGAGATTCGAATAGTTTCCAACGTATTGAGACAGGCGAATTCATAAACAATATTTCGAGATACAACGGCGGGGGGAGGGGGGGGTCTACCGAATTTATCTTCATCTTACACATCGAAACCACTAGTGTCTCAATAAATAATAACGGCGAGTACTTATTTATTAAAGTTAATTTAGTACACAGTTTCGAGTGTGCGCTCCAAGGCCGCTTGCAGTACAATTATTACGAAATCGACGGCTGAACATCCCTATATCCATAAGTAGATATTCTCGCTTATTTATTATCTATACGCAGAATGGAAGAATCACGCCCCAAGCAAAATGCTCGTCCACCTTCTCGTCTGTTAGACTTCGTTCCCACTTTTACAACCACTTCGTCGGAAGAAAAGCACCAGCTTATATAGGAGATCTGGAGAAGACAACACCACTGATTTAAACCGACTAAAGGAGGACGTAGCGGAAATTCGACGCACGTTGCAAAATCTTGATGAGATACCATACGATGGCCTGCCAACATTGGATAAAAATGATCAAGGATTGAGCGTGAGTTGGTTAAGGAACGTGAATATTATCCGATAAAGGTACCGTTGTATGCCTTGCAATCCATGCTTTTTCGCTCGGCCGCGACACTGACCGTTTTTTGTTTTTTATATATTTTTTTTTTAAATAGTCTTCTATGCAAGGGGTATTCTCTGTTATTGTTAGATTTTTATCGCATGGATTTAAGGAGTTACAATTTTTTAAAAAATCTGAATTTCTGAAAGTTCGGAAATGTTGTAACGCCGATATCTCTCCATATATAAAAAAAATCCATATATAGAAAAAATGTCTATAGATCGATTTTGTTCATATTAGTTCACACCTTCATAAAAGAAAGGAAAACAATTTTAAATCATCGTTGTCAACATTTTTTCAGCGTATAAAGTGAAAACTATTTTTTTTTAAAGACGATTGCCATTTTTTATTTTTTTCGAAAATTCGCTAAAATAATATGATATATTATACAAATTTTAACGCTCGTCCCATTGTGGGCCCATTTTTCCGTCTACTTTCTTTTTTTTAATAAATGAATTTTTTTACGAAAATCCTGTTTCGTATGAATTATATTTAAATTAAAGATATAATCAATTGTACCAATTATAATCATTATTTTACTCATTTACAATTAGTTATAGTAATCATTTTACAATTAGGAGCCGGCGTCTAATATGTTGAAGAATTATTTGTCCATTATTTTCCTACAAGAAATAATAAAAATGATGCATTATGGGAAAATTTATGAATGCAACACTCAGTACATATTTTTGATCTTGAGTGAATTGGATATTTAATTTCTCACTCGTTTAAAAAGTTTACATAATCGAAACTGATCCCATTTTGAAAAATCACTTACTCTTACAGCACCATCGATATCAGGCACAATTTTCGTGGAAAAAAATTTAATTTTTTTTTCAATGAAATTAATTTAACTATAACTTTTAATGAGTATAATAATCATACAATCGGTACAAGTGCCAATATCTTTAATTTGAATATAATTCATAGGAAAAAAAAATTTCGTGGAAAAAAAATAATTTTTTTTTATATAGAAAGAAAAATGAGCCCACAATGGGATTAGCGTTAAAATTTGTATAATACATTATTTTAACGAATTATAAAAAAAAATGGCAATCATCTTGTAGAAAATAATTTTCACTTTACACGCTGAAAAATGTTGACAACGATGATTTGAATTTTTTTCCTTTTGTTTTATAAAAGTGTGAACTAATATGAACAAAATAGATTGAGAGACATTTTTCGATATATTGATTAGTTTAAGAGATATCGGCGGTAGAACGTTTCCGAACTTTTAGAAATCGATTTTTTGAAAAATTGTAACTCCTGTAATCCATGCGATAAAAGTTTAAAAATTACAGAGGATACTCCTTGCATAGAATACTATTTTATAAAAAAAAATATACAAATAAAAAACGGTTAGTGTCGCGGCCGAGCGAAATAGCGTGGAATGCCTCATATACAGTAGGGCGATTCAAAATAAATCGATATTTTTTTTCTCAGAGCGCCATCGGAAATCATGAATATATTTGAAAAAAAGTAATTTTCCCAAAATTTGGGGTTTATAAAAAAAATTGTAGATAGTACTCAAGTGACTTCGATCTTTTTTTGTATTTTTTCTTGAAAATCAGGACATGACATGACAAAGTAATTTTTTTTGCTTCCTCTTGCTTTTGCTTCCAAAACAATTGAGGTACTGTTTTAAAATGATTTGGAGTCAATTTGAGAGGCGTCTGACAAAAAAATCGTTGATCTTGAATAAGGACCACCTAAATATTCATATTAGCGACCTCTAAAAAAATTCTGAAAAATAGCATTATTCTGAGCGTCTAAACTCTCATTATACCTTAAGCTGCGTCCAGTAATTTATTTACTATTCAATTTTTTTTTCAGCCAGAACTCCTAAAATTTCGATTCGCTTAGTTATCGATGTTATTTGTTTGCTCTCATAGCAGAACGTTTTAATGTTTCATGAAATCATGATCAATCTGTCGTAGTTTAAAGGTGTAAAAAATAACATTCAGCCTAAAATTGCAATTTTCAGGTCCCTTACGATTAGAGGCGCAACGTTTCTTTTATACCCCTATAAACCATAGCAGGTTCATGATTTCATGGAGCACTAACACATTTTGCTATGAGAGCCAGAAAAATAACACCTATAGCTAAGCTCTTAATTTTATAATTTTTAGCTCAGCATTAAAAATGAATTAATAGCAAATAAATTACTTGAGGCAGCTTAAAGTTTTTTTTTAAAGCTCTGAAATGTGTCTTTCAAAGTGACAAAGTTTAAAAAATAAACTTATTTTATTATGAGAGCAAAAAATGTCACGTTCTTGTTTTCAAGAAAAAATACAAAAAATATCGAAGTCACTTAAACACTATCTACAATTTTTTTTTAATCCAAAATTTTGGAGAAATTACTTTTTTTGATATATTAATGATTTCCGATGGAGCTCCGAGAAAAAAAATCGATTTCTTTTGAATCACCCTAATATACAGCAAACGTTTATCGTACCGTGAGTATTATTCAATAATTTCAAATTTTTTCTTTGGATACGATCGCCTATTCATTGAAAAAGAATGCCGGTTAAGTGATTTCTCCACTGTTTGCAGAATCTGTGGCCTGCGATGTTTCAAACTTATCGTTCCGAATCTCAATACCAAGAAACGCCACTGCAACAAAACGAAATCTTACGACACGGTGACTGTACGTCCGTGCAACGCGACCAAACCCAAACGCGACACGTTTTTCCACTGCACGGCAACGCGGTACCACGATCGAGCAGCACGCCACTACAACAAAACGAAACTTCACAACACGGTAGCTGTACGTCCGTGCAACGCGACGAAACACAATCGCGACACACTTTTCCATTGCAAGACAATCAAACCCGACCAAGTCAGAATTGTATGACAACCGACACGATACGATCATCTTCCGTTGCGAGCAATTTTCCAGTTTCCGCGAGACCCCAAGACGCTAATGACACTTGGAGTACGTTTAGAGGACAAGCGCATGGATACGGAGGACAGCATCAAAGGCAATTGGGTTCTAATGAACCGCAGTGGCACAACCCAGCTCAACAGTGGCCACATCATAATCAAAATTTTTTTTACGCATTACAGGCATCCGTGGATCACGTTAATAACGAGATTCAGTAAGTTTGCCCTTTGGCAAAATACCACTCTGATACGCATTTCGTTATGAAAATTATGTTTATCGCTGTTCTCATTTTTCTTTTCCAGGTTACTTCGAGATACATTAGAAAAAGAAATGCGGTGAGTAACATTGTTAAAATATTATATTCCCCTCATCATTGCATAAGGAATGTAATCATGTAGAGTCACAGGTTTATTTTCTATGTTTTTTATTCCATTGTGTAGCAAGCTTCGACGATTATACGAACGGGAGTTGTCGCCGGATTTTCCTAGCAAGCCGAACTCGTTGCCGTTATCAAGTCTGGAAGAAGTGATGGCTTTCGAGAATATCCCAGAAAAAGAATATCGGAGCATTGTAAGTTGAAAAAATATGTGCTTTCGTTCGACGATTTCTTTAGTTTTATTGTTATTTCTAACTATATCTGTGCCATCCATTTTGCTCATTCCTCAGGTAAGTTACTTGGGTTCGCTGGGTGGCCACAACTTGACAGAAGCGGCTAACGAGGTACTGAAGAACGCGATGAAGGACTCGGCGTCACCAGGTCTAACGTGGCATGGTCGCAAACCAAATGAAATAGCCTTGAAAAAAACAAGATTTGCACAAGCGCTTTATGGTGTGTAAAAAACTGTTATAGATTTTCTTACTGTCTTTCGTTTCGTAGATATCCTTTTCGACCATCTTGTAAATATTTTTCATAAAAAGCGTCTATTGCGAGGAATCGTACCTTCGACAAACCAAGCTGGTCAGAGTTCACGGATGGGATGGTGAATGCTCTCAGGAGCTCTAAGCAGCGGCATCGTAACAGCTTGACTCGTGTGGAAAATGCGAACAGGAATCGTAGGCACGGCCAATCAGATAATGAGCATCGGCGCAACGTAGATCGTGGGGCTCCCACTTCAAGAAATAACGTCGAAGCTAGCGACTCGGATGATACTGAAATTGTTGACGAAATTGCGGAACGTCGCGATCGAGGTAGACAAAATAACCGTATCCGACGGGAACGGTCGTCCCCGCCTAGCAGTGGAACATCGAGCGCGCCGAATAGGCAGTGAATATTCCTTATTACCGATATAACACGTCATATATTTTGTTTTTGCATTTTTCCAATTTTTCATTTTATTTGTGTTCAAACTATATTTTTTTTCAACTTTGTATGAAATCATTATAAAAAACTTCATATACTTTGTTTTTCTGTTTCTTTGACGGTAATGGACGACGGGAATGACACGGTAATCGATGGTATTAGAATTAAATTTTGATTAACATATGAGGGATTCACCGTCAATTCAGCCACTTTTTTCGACCATCTCGGATCTGCCCCATAATTGGTTATATCAAAGTACTACTAAAAGGCATTCTATGTGAATTTTTTCAGATTTTTGAATTCAACATTTTAATGCCGTTTTTTCTTTCAAATGAATATATCTCGGAAATTAGAAGTAACTGAAAAAAATGTCTATATATAAAAGTTGTAGTTTTGTGTTGACTTTCGAGCGGACGACTTGAAATCATATTTACGTTCCGGTAACGCTGATTTTTTTACAAAAACAAAATTTTTTACAAAATTTTACAAAGGCGGAAATTATTTTTTTATTCAGAAACGGCCATTTTTTGGACTGAAAAAATTACAGTGTTTTCCAGTATGTCTGACGATATCGCAAAAAAAACGCCAGAGTGGCACGGATTGAGGTTCTAGGGTAAAAAAAATGAAACCACACAAATTAATTTTTTTATACCGGGACCTCGCTCCGCGCCACTATGACGATTTTTTTGCGATATAACGTCATTGCGACTCCAGTATGTCTATACCGTCAGGCATACTGGAAGATTGTAATTTTTTCAGCAAAAAACGGCTGCTTTATAATAAAAAAATAATTTCCCCCTTTTTTGGTAAAAAAAAAACAGCGTTACCGGAACGTAAACATTATTTCAAATATTCCGCTCGAAAGCTAACACAAAACTACAACTTTTATGTGCAGACATTTTTCATCAGTAACTTCAGGTTTCTGAGATATGTTAATGTGCAAAAAACGGCTTTTCTGTTATATTGGATTAAATTATATGGCGAAGGCCTTGGAGTCGCGCTGCATCAGCCATACAGCTAGAGCTAGATCTTTATGAAATAGAGATGTATTGGATTATGTGCGTTAATGTGAAGAGCGCATCGTATGAGTGAAAGTGGTTCGGATTCCACTAAAAAAGGAGATCCCCCAATGCACGGGTGTGCGGTTTAAAGTATCAGGGTTTTTGGAGAGCAGATAGACCACCGGAAATTAAAAGGTGCCTGTCGACTCCGCAAAACTCTGGTCTTTGTACTGCATGCCCAATATTCATCGTAAACTTCACGAGGCACGATCTTTCACTCGGGATATATCATGTTGCAAAACAAAAAATAGAAATGTACTTTTATATTATATTTGATTAATTTGTTACTCCCTTTGCAGATTGATGAATTGCGATTCGCAGTCCCATGGCGTAATTCAACTTCAAAACTGTAGACTTCGTATGGGCCTTGGCTGTATATAAATAATGTAACAGTGTAACGCGTTTACGCTGTCCGTTTGCCGGTAAGGCAGTACGCTGAATTGCTGCTGATAAGCCGCAACAGGGTGCTGCGTTTGCGCCGCCAAAAGAGCGTCACAGCAAACTGAGTTGACGCATCCAAATTTCGCTATAGTATAACACCGATTTGCTGTTCCGGTGCTGTTGTTGCGTGACTAAATTCTGCCGCCAACAGAACGGCACGGTATGCTGTCCTGTTGCTGCATTTGTGACGTTACACTCGATTATAATATCTTTCACACTGAACGGCACGGTGTGCTGTTCTGTTGTCGTATCTGTAACGTTAACTCTTACGTATCTTCAGCCGAGCAACAATCAGCACGACGTGCAGCTCATTTGCTGCTAAATTTCTGAACATGTCGTTAATTTGCAACTTAATGCGGAAGCAACCTTTAAAATATTTGCGTTCTTCTTTGCTCATTTGTACTGCCAAGTTGCTGTGGTAATTGTGTTATTCAATTTTTCACAGCGCGTTGGTCTATCCGGGGTAGTGAAACACGCATCGCGCCAAATTATCGGACTCGCTGTATCGCAGGTTATGTACGCACGAGAGTGAGTAGAGGCAGTCTTCCGTTTTTTTGCGGTCCCAGTAGAGCTGTTAAACGTACCCGAACCTAACCGACGGCAATCCAGCAATATCCGAACGAGCAGACGATCAGGCGAGAGGAGAAGGGATGGCCTTACCAAGCATAGCAATAAGCGCGGGTGCGAGTGAAAACTCAACATCGTCCGTACCACGGGGGAAGGCCCAAGCGAGAAAGCACCATAATCCCAAATATAGTAGGGCGCGCTTCGTATGTTTATGCTATTTAATGAGCACGACGCAAGGGTTTACTGCAAGGTCTACAATTCATAACGCAGAAAATATTATATAATTATCGCCGGAGACACAAATTTTGCATCCTTTGTACCCCCCGATCCGTCCGTGAGCAGAAGCGAAATGCAGAATACGGTTATTACGGACCTCCATCATATGACTGCACTAATGAAATGAGATTTTCATGACAACAAAACTGAGTAAATAGAATATAAAAAAAAAAATTCTTTACAATCTAACGACTCAAACTTCAACACCATCCTTCCTATGCGTATATTAATAGGGCGACTTTCGGTACACCCGAACGCTTAAGTATTCTTAAGATTGTACTACTCTCTAACTAGCGATCAATCATTTACCCATATTTTTTGTGCGCCCATTTCTTGCTCAAGCACACTGGATGACTTTTAATCTACATTTGGCTACTCCCGTAGGGCATTATATGCTATTATATGTACATGGCACGCAACTCACCATGTATGTTCAAGCGCGAGTCTGACGACTACGAGTCGACGCGGCGCATCAAGCCTACCCCCACCGCTCTCAGCCGCCATGGCTATCGGATACGTACGCAAACGATTATCCCTTCGTTGATAAATTTATATTTTCCCACGATTTTGACACTGTGGGACAATTTGACCCGGGTAGTACTTCATCCACCTGCCATTAACAACCCTACCGTCGGTCTTTATTTAAAAAATCAGTGTTATACTTTCAACATTTCTTAATATGCCTGCATAACTGAAATTTGGAAAGCATAACATTGAATTATTGTAAAAAATTATTAAAAACTTCCAATTTTGGGTAACAACTCGAACCTCTTTCTATAATGACAAAAAGAACAGAAACAAAAAATGAAAAAAAATCGTTTCATACCAACGATGGAAACTTCAATGTTATGAAAAAGGTCCTCTTCTAAAGAATATCCTTTACCAACGTTGTCGAATAATTTTAACATATAAATAATGTGGAATCATTAGCGCATAAAATAGTGATCAATAAGAGGCGCTTTCCAGTAAATAAGTCATTTTCTTCGTTTTGAAAAATTAGACGGCGCTAAATATATTTCCAACTTAGATGAAAGGTTTGCGGGATAAAAGTGGTGAGGTTAGGCCCGACGTAATGCGCCGGCCAGTAATAGTGGGATACCCATAGTCGAACATGAAGGAACTCGGTGAATCGCATGCACATACTTCCGCACGGTCGCAATTGTCGAAGGTAGCTGAAGACACCCGAAGGCACTCCAGCACTGCTTTGAAACAGAAACGAATGAATATAAAATGTAAACATATGCGCACGCGAGAGGAGAATAGTCGCCTTACAAAACGTAGCGCAGCGCGCGCGGGTGCGAGTGAGAACGCACCATCGGCCGTACATGGGAAGAGACCCGAGTATAGTAATACGCGCTTCCTATACTATGCGATTTGAAGCGAAGTGTCGTACCGACCAAGTGGCATTGCGTGCGGCAAACGGCCGATTTGTACTGTCACGCATAACCCGGTTTTGCTCAAGAACCTGGCCAGCGCGACACATAGGAAAAATTTTCTTTTCCCCAAATTTAACCGATGCGGCTTAGAACGCGGAAAACACCTCGCGCTTGCGCAACTCGAAGCCAGGGGAACCGTCACCCAACCACAAACATGCGAGCACCGTACAGGGCGTTTCACAGAAGTATCCCGGACTGGATAAGGCTTTCAAACTTACCTTTACGATGCGCTCCGATCTCGCGGCTTGCACGTCCTCCTTCTGTCTCTTTCTCGCACGCTCTCGGCCTGAGTCTCGGTTCTAGGCTCGTGGAATCTCTCCCAGGATTGTCCTCGGTTTGGGACGAATAAATACTCGCACACTTGCGTACTTTTTATATAAAATATTTAATGCGTCTCTGCGCGAACAAAACTAAACTAATTCGGATCCTCGTCGGCGTCTAGGGTCGCGCTACTGCGCACAATCTGACCTCTTCCGACGGAAGCGCTATTACAAAAAAACTCAGCTATCCCGCTGGTACTGATTGACTCGATATAAGCTCAAAGCGCGTAAATGCCTCTAAATAATCTCAACTGAGGACTTGGAATCGGATTGCGATCGATATTACGCTATCGACTCGGAAAAAACTCTGACGTCTGTCTCGCTCAAGGGCTGGCGGAAGAATCTCTCGATCCCTTGTTCCGATCCTTCCGCATCGATCGTAGGCAAGGGGAAAATCCATAATCGATAAGTGGGGTCAACGGAGTGCGTGAACTGCGTGCGCCTAGGACCGCGGCCTAGCGCTTCTCCGCGCATTAGTACTGACCCTTCGCGCATAGCGAGGCGCGATTATTCAAATCGTGTGGCTCGTTCCACATGAAAAGCGTGAACAAAAATCATGATTAGACAGGGCGAGGAATTCGCAACTGTCTAGCCAGGACCATACTCTGAGGCTTTTTTGCTACTAAAACGTCGAAGCAGCGCGTTGTACGCAAAAGAGAGCGGCGGGACGCCACATTCCCCCCTTCTAAACCGCTGCTTGCCAGTTTTGAGGTAAAGTTTGAAAGCCTTTTACATGGAGCCTAATATCGTGCCCGCATGTTGAGTTCTGGTCGTGGTGAGACGTGCGTTAGCAATTGACAATAAACATCTTGGCGTTACCTTGGTCTACTCACACCGCCACCATCGATCTGGGTTCCGTTACTTCTCGATTACCTCCACCAACTGTTAGTTTCTCCAAACGTGTACTCGATTAATTGGGATCGCTATGATTGGATGGGGAGCTGGTTGTGAGCAAATTGAATTAACTACCGTAATTATTGGATAACACACGTGAACATTTATTCTCCCTCAACTTAAAATGCGCAAACGCTGAGGGTCGTTCTACACGAAAGAAAAATAAAATTTTAAAATCATAATCGATTCACACAAAAAAAAGAAATTCGCTTTAACATGCGATTGGCCTTTTTGGCGTAACAAAATCAACTCTTCTAGTCCGGCCTATTTCGGCGCGGTACGAAATCGAATTAGCAACGAATCTGGCCTAATTTGGCACCGTACGAAAATGGACTTAGTCCTAAGTCAGGCCTCTTTTGGCATAAGGTAATTCCTCTATATGTTGTATCAAAAATAGAAAGTGGCGATATAAAAATAAAAAAAAGTTTACGGCGCGTCGAGTATCGCGCGATGCGTGGCCTCTTAGGCGGAGTCTTCCTCGATGTCATCATCGGCGCTGGTGCTGACGCTGGACGGTGCGTCTTCGTGCTCGACCGGCAGAATAACTCAGCTTGCGCTAGTGCCTGGCGTGGCATTGTCTGTGACGGATCCGGCGTTGGACGGCGCTCTTGCCCTCTCCTCTGGCGCTACAGCGTGAATGGCGCTAGCATCAGAGCTGACGTCTTCAATGATGACGCATTTGTCTCGTGCCAGGCTCCTCTCATGCTGGCGACGTACCACTTCCAGGTACGCATCGACCACTGAGGCCGAAACTGGCGTGGACTGGGCTTTGTTCTGGCGCTCCTCGTACTCGATGGCTAGCTGTAAGCGCTTGGTGACGGCTTCGTCGATGATGCGCTTACGACACGAACCACAGGCTGGGTCGGGTTCCGTTAGGAGGCGCCGGCACGTCTTGCAACGCACATTCAGCGGAATGACGTCGTTGACGAACTCCCGGTAGTGCGGCCACGGACAGTCTTCATCCGTGAACCCTTCGGAGTTGCAGGTGCGGCAGAAGACAGCTCCCGTGTCCTTGCGGGTGCAAGATCGCCAGCTGTGCCCCTCGGTTTGGCAGTTCAGACATCCTTTTACCGCTTTCGGACGCAAGTGGGGTTGGCGCAACTCGCATTGCGCGTGGTAGACCTCCGAGACGCTTTTGGTGAAGAGCTTTTTCACCTTCAGCAAGTTGTCAATCTTAATCTGGTTGCGATGATGAGCTTGGACGCGTCGCGTAAGCTCGTCGTCGGTAGCCTTCAGACGCCCCACCAGAGATTCATTCTCCTTCTCCAATTTGGTGACCCTAGCGGTCAGGGCGTCCCTCTCGCGCATAAGGTCGAGTGCGGCCTCGAAGTGAGCAGCGGACAATTGCGAGGCGGCTGACACGACGCTAGCGGCTGGCTGCTGCTGCGCGCGTAATTTCTCGTAATTTTTTTAGAACTTCCTTAATATCTCGCGCTGGTACGAGGACAAAGCCGGTAGCCTCTCGCAGAACTAGGGGACTCTGGATCACCCCATCCTCGGGCTCCGGAATGGTGAAGCGGACGACTGGGAAGTCGGTCATCTGGAAATCTTCCAGCGATCCCCATCCACATGGTGGCGCGTTTCCCGCGTTCCCCGCGTTACCGCCCTCTCCGACGCTGCTGATGCTGCTGCGTTGGTCCATTGCGCTGTTGATCGAAGTCTTACATTTTACACATTTCGCATTCTCTCTATTCTCGTGCTTCGCTTTGCTAACTTTAAATCATTGATGTGATATTTTCCGATTTCTTTACCTGATGGATCACTAATTACGACTACTATCGGTGACAATTTTTTTGTGATTACTCCCGGGCCTCTATATCTGGGCGCTAATTTCGCACTATAGCCTTGAGCAGCACTTGACAGCGTTTTATTGGGGTAGTAAACTACATCTCCAATTTCCACATAATCTAAACTCGACCGTCGGTTTCTATTGTAACATTCGCACTGTTTCTTTTGCGCTTTCAGCATAAAAGACTCGACCTTTTCGCGTAAATTCTTTAGGCGTTTCATGCGGTCTGTCCAGTCGTTATCAATAGCATTGTCGTTGGTCTGGGTTGCGTCCATCGTGTCAAGGGAGGGTTCTCCTGCGCGTCTTGGTTCACGACCAAAATTAAGAAACGCGGGGGTTACTCCTAACTATGTGTGAACCGTCGAATTATATGCGAATTGAATCTCTTCCAAAGTTTCGTCCCATTCCCGATGATCTTCTCCTAGCAAGCTAGCTAACATTGCCTTCAGGTTGCGGTTTATGCGCTCTACCGGATTAGCTTGTGGATGATATACCGGGGTCGAAACTTGTCTGATTCCCGTTTCTTCAAAAATGTTGATACCGTTCTATTGATAAATTCTGTACCGTTATCTGTAATCATCACCTGAGGTGTTCCCCATTTATTAATCAATGTGCGGAGGCACCTTACAATTTTCTGACCGTCAGCTTTCGCTGGGGGAAAGCACTCTAAATATCGCGTATTCACATCCTCGCAAACTCGAATATAACTCTTACCCAATTTAGAGCGCGGAAAAGGGCCTACGATATCGATCGAAACCGTTTCCCAGGGCTCAGGGATTTTACGCGGATACATTAACCCATAGGGTGGCGTATTGTCTGACTTACACTTTAGGCAGGTCTCGCACTTATTTACGTATCGGCGGACATCCTCACGCATTCCTGGCCAATAGAAGAGCTTCAAAATCATATGATAGGTCTTCCTCATGCCTTGGTGCGCGGATTGGGGAGTACCGTGATATCTCTCAATGGTTGGGAGAACTTCGTCCTCTCTCAGGACTACTTTCCACGCATTATTGTCTCCTACAATTTCCTTAATTCTGTCAGGCTTGTAGTAATATAATTTTCCTTCTTTCGTTTTGTAGCGGGGGTGTCGCGTAGGGTTCGATTCTACTAAATCGATCATCGTGTCGTACCATGAACTTTTCCGCAAGTAGTTCATTTGCGCAGGGAGCGTATTATCGCCTGCATCTTCGTACAACCGCGAAAGCGCGTCTGGAGCCTCGTTGGCCGTACCTTGGCGATGCTCTATCGTCAGGTCGTGCGACAACAGTTCCATTGCCCACCTCGCTAGCCTTCCTATCGGGTCTTTGAGCGAGTGTAACCATCGCAGACTTGAGTGGTCTGTGATCACTGTAAAACTCGTGCCCTCTAGGTAGCATCGCAGTTTACGCACTGCGTATACCACGGCTAAGCATTCCTTTTCGGTCGTAGTGTAATTACACTGCGCACCTCGTAAGGGTTGACTTAAGCACGTGATTAAGTACTCTTTGTCTGAATCTTTTTGCGTCAATACGGCTCCGAGACCAGTGTCACTTGCGTCCGTGTACAAATAGAACGGCAAGTCCGGTCTTGGTGGAACCAAAGTAACCGCTTCTTTAAGCGCAGACTTTACGTTGTTAAACGCATCTTCGCATTCATCAGTCCAGATCCATGGTACTTTAGGACTGGCTAATTTATTCAGCGGCCCTTGAATTTTCGCAATATTACGCAAGTGTCGGTGGTACCAGATTACGGAACCGTTGAACCTGCGCAATTCTTTGCGATTACGAGGGCGCGGGTATTTGAGTATCGGGTTGATACGCTCGGGATTTGGCTTCAAGCCATCCTTATTCAAAATAAAACCCCAAAATTCGACTTCTTGTCGCGCAAAATAAGACTTTTCCCGATTTATTTTCAAATTGGCCTCTTGAAAGACTCTAAACAATATATCCAACAGCACTATATGCTCATCGAAAGTTTCTGAAATTACTATCCAATCGTCAAGGTATGCGAACACTTGATCGGCATATCTTTCTGGCAATCTCTGCGCGCGAATGTACTCAAGGAACTTATCTTTGAGCTCATCCATAAGACGCTGGAACGTAGCGGGTGCGTTCGTTAGGCCGTAGGGCATGCGAACGTATTCGAACAGTCCCCGACCTTCGACCACAAACGCAGTATACTCTCTGCTATCTGGGTCCATCGGGATCTGGTGAAACGCTTCGCTCAGGTCGAGAGTGCTAATAATTAGTCTGTCCACCATCGAATCTAAAATTCGGTCCATCCTGCGCAAAGGGTAGGCAGATTTTTTCGTGACGCGATTCAATCGCCGATAATCCACGCAAAATCTATATTTGCCATTCTTCTTGAGCGCTAGAACGGGAGGACTAGACCATGAGCTATTGCTGGGTACTATAAATCCCTTTTCTAATAATCTAGCGATCTCCTCGTCTAAGATTTTGTTTATGGCGGGGCTTCTCCGATATGGTTTCTGTCTGATTGGCGTCTCGTCTGTCAATTCAATAACGTGAGTCGTCATCGTCGTACCATTCGTACCCGTAATCCCTTGTGCATTAAATTTCTCGTTCAAAAATTGGTCCAAACGTGACTGTTCGTCTGACGATAATTGCTGGATTTGCAACGAATTTGTCATCTCGCAATTTCCTTGCGCTAAATCAAAGGGTACTTCTATTTCCGAATCCCTAATTCTCCAAATGTTTTTGTTCCCATCTATCGTTATTTTCCATGGCAAGATGAGGTCCATGCCTAGTATGACTGGCGTGCTCAGACCGTCTAAAATGGCGAACCAATGTTCTCCATAACAGTCGCAAACGTCAATAAGGAATTTCGCCGAGTAGCGCGGTATTGCGACATGGTCTTGCTGCGCGAGCTGTACTCCTGTGCGAGAAATTGCGTCTTTAATGGGACTGCATCTTTGTGACGCACGTACTTGCTCATATGCGTAGCCGCTCATGAAGCTGCGATCGCTTCCGGTGTCTAGAATTCCTTTCAAAAACTGTTCCTCGATTTTCACTGTAACCGGGATTATACTGCGCTCTCGCGGAGGTCTGGGGGACGCGTATCCTTTAAATGTACGGCGCGTTCCTATCTCCATCGAGCAATTCTGCGCGAAAAAAGCGTGCTGAATTTCACCTGCACTACCTAAAGCGTCTATTGTCTGAAGACACGGCCTAGCGCTTCTAACTTCCGCGACTGGCTCTTCATCGTCTTCGTCTTCGGTGTATTCAGTCTCCGATGCTGTATGCGAGCTATCGTCATTTTCCGAATCGTTATTACCGTGCGTACTGTTTTCCGCTACGAAACACGTTCTCAATATGTGCTCCTCAGTATTGTAACTGGTGGCGTTCTCTTCTTGTGAATCGTGCTCATTTACCTTAATCGTTTGCCTAGTTCGTTTATTAATACCCGAGGTCGCGTCAGGAAGTGGGAGTGATTCTAATCGTTCCTGACTTCTTGCGCGTTTTTTGGAGGTGGTGTTGGGCTCTTCTCGGCTCTACGCGGTTCCTCGCGGAATCTTTCGCGTCTGGGAGGCGAGTTTGCGCGATCATCGCATCGATTCGCGTAATGTCCCTCACGCTTGCATTTGTAACAAACTACTGCGCGATTTCTATCGTAGTCCCTGTTACTGCGTCTACCTCTCCATGAATACTCTTCCTCGTTCGATCTATACCTGTCGCCGTTGTAGTAACGCGAATTACGACTATTTCTTTCTCTACTATTCCTTCGATAACTTCGCGAATAATACGGTTTGCGTTCGTCGTTTGAATTTCGCTTGTTACGTGGTGGCGATCGGCGCCTCTCTCCCCCCTTCAGCGATGAAGCCGCGCTGGAAGAGCGAGAACTATCGGGGCCAGATCGTCGGCGCGTTTTGCCGCTGGTATTTTCACCTGAACTATTTCTGCGTTTCTTTCGAGAGTCCTTCTCGTTAACATTTTTTCCTTGCCGGATTACCTGTAATTTTGAGAGTCGTTTGCTAAGGTTTTCTATCTGTTTTAGGCAAATGTCTTCCTTGCTTACAGTTTCGGTAACTTTCTTTTTTATCGCGCTTTTTCCTTGTTTTTTCGGCTTATTACATTCGTCTGATTTTACCGAATTTTCTCCCGTAACGTCTCCTATCGCATTTAATCGCTGTTTACCGCTTGAGTTGCGTGAATAGCGCGAATACTCGTCGCGTTGTTTATCCGCTTGCAACATTAGCTCATTCTTTTCTTCGTATTTACGATCTTTCTTAATTAACGCGTCGTAAGAATCTACTTCTTCTCTGTCGAAGTGCGTTATCAATTTCGAACTTAATCCGGAAAAAATTTTGTCTAACTGATATTTTACTGGAACTTTTTCTTGCAATTTATTGTACATTTCGCTAATTTTTATTACGTAGTCAATCGCGGTTTCTTTCGGTTTCTGGACTCGTTTTTGTATTTTAAAATTTAGCTGCTGGTCATCTTTCAAATCTCCGAAAGTGTCTCGAAATTTCGTGGCAAAGTCATTCCATGAGACCCAGTCTCTGTGAAATACTTTGTACCACGCATACGCGGTATCTGATAATACTTCCGGTAAAACGTTAAGCGCGTTTTGTCCGCTTATACCTGACGCAGCGATTCTTCGCTCGATCTCGTCGAGAAAATCGTCAGCGTCGAGTTTTCCGGAGTATTTCAATTCCCAAGACTTGAAAATTTTATTCACATTGCGGGGAATTTGTTCAGATCTGCGCGGTTCGGTTCTTTCGAGATTTGTTGTCGTGCTATTCTGTGAATTCGTTCGCTCGCGTGTTTCGATTATCTCGTTAAATTGTAACGTACGAGGTTGAAACGTAGCTGTGATCGCCGGCGTGGATTGCGCTTGTGTTATTGTCGTTACAGTCGGCCTAGTCAGCGTTGAAAAAGTGTTGGTCGAAGTGTACGTTGTTGTCGTTACAGTTTGTGTACGCGGTGGTAATGTAAACGTTTTTGTGTCGTTGCATTTCGTCCTACGCCGCGCGCTACGAATAGGGTCTTCGTCGTATTCCCACTGTGTATCGTCGACTTCCGACAACGCGATTTTACTTTCGATCGTTTTTATTTTCCGCTCAAATTCGTCGGCTAAATCTTTTGTTCGCTCGTCGACTAGTCTTACAAATTTACTTTGCGATTTTTCGACTGTTTCGATCAATTTACTATTTTTTTCGTGCAATAATTCCATTTCGTGCCGGGTTTGTTCCGAATTCGTGTGAATTAATTCCTGCACGGTCGATTGCAAGGTCATAAACATTTCCTGGAATTTATTTAGTACTGCGTCATTGTCTACAGCGTTTTTCGTTTCTTTAATCTGTTTTGTCGATTGTTTCGGTATTGTACCTACTGTTCTGTTTTTGTTCGATTCTGTATTATTCTTCCTACTTATTGCTGTCTTATTCAACTCGTCAGTAGAATTATTGTCCCCTTCGGACGTTGAGGGTGAGCGCGTTAAAGTTTGGCCTGTCGGTATTGCGTTGCTCGATCGCGTGGATCTTTGCGCTTTATTACTTGCTTCGGAGGGGTCACTCATGTTGAATGCGTTGACTATTCGCGTTGATCGAAAAAAATGAATTTGAAATAATTTATGAACTGAACGAAAACGCAATGATCACTTGTTCAAGAAAAATTGTTTTTCCTAATAATGTTAGGATAAATAAATAGTTTGATAAAAATGAATAATAAATTAATCAATGATTCTTTGAAGAAAAATAATTACAAGTGATATTCGTGTTCGTTAAATTTCAGTTCGGTTACGTTATATTTCTTTTGAATTGTGCTGTAGAAATTATTGGCAGGGTGTCAACTCTGCACCGTGCAAGTCGCCCCTGTGTCAACTCGCCCGTTCAACTTGCCGTCTGTTCAACTTGCCCCGCGGGCAACTCGCCACCGACCCAAGTGGACACCGTAGCAGCCTGCCATTTCCCCGACGCTCGCGTATCCCCACTCTTCAGATTCGGGCCGGGCATTTTTTGCTACCGTTTGAACTCGCACGGTGTCTCAACTCGCCACGCGTAGTGTGCTCAACGTACATTGCCTAGCGGCTGTACTTTTTTTGAATCACCCATACCCGGGAACGAGAAATATACAAGCAAAATGTTTTCACATGTACCGACTACCCGCTCTGTCAGTTCTCTAGTTTATCGACTGATTTTGAATGGAAATTTCACGAGCGGCATTTTGTTATAGCTTTATTCTTTAATAATGCCACGAACATATATGTAGTCTCCTAAAATTTTAATTCTTCCATAAATCGCGGAAAAAAAGCGTCATTTTTGAGTACTTGAGAATAACGATAAGCAATACTAAGAGAACTGAAAACTCATATAATAATCGTGTGAAAGAAAAACTGGTGGCCTCGTACAGTTGGACAGATTTTCGTTGCCGTTGAAGAGGATGTTTAATTTTGTTCTGAATTTCATTTCTTGTGGCTCTTGATTTATTCTTAAAAATCATTGTGCACAGTTTACATTTTATAATCAACTTTTTAATCATCAAAAATATCGATGAAAAAATCACATGCATTTACAAGAAATTAATATCATGAAAAGATTCCTTCCATTACAGATTGAAACGTCCACATTGTTATTAACCATGTTATTCATATACTTAATGCCAAAGAACAGTGCATGTCGGATATATTTATTATTCATTAATGTGTAACATATCGTCTACTATGTATGAAAAAATTGAATCATCGTATAACATGAATACGCTGTGTTGAAAAGCGCAGAATCATTAGGGGGGGGGGGGGGGGGTAAGGATAATTTGCTATAAAAAAAGCATATTTTCGATATTTTTTTGTTGACGACACTGTTTATATATATATTTATTTATATAATTAGTATGAAATAAAAGGACATTTGAAGAGTATTCTGTGAAATTTTCGTTAATAATTGTGCAGAAATGAGCCAGTGACAGCAAATCTTCTCAGACGTTAAGAGTTTTTATTTTTATTTTATTTTGTTTTCAATTTTTAGTCACACCTAGACTATAAAATAGCGAATTGAAATTATGAAAACAAAAACTCGACAGCGTTACCTCAAGAAACTTCTTAACTAACACAATCTTCTTGGATTTTTTTTCTCGGATGATCCAATGATGAGTTATGCAGTTCACTGCAATTTTTTGGAGGTGTCTGCAAAGATGTGCTGTTAATGGCTCATTTCCGCATAATTGTTAATGACAATATTACAGAATATTCTTCAAATGTCCTTTTATTATATGCTTCTTACACAAATAAATATATATCAACTGTGTCGTAAAAAAAAATTATCGTAAATATGCTTTTTTATGCTTTTTTTCGTAGCGAAATAACCTTACCCCCCCCGCCCCCTTAACACGTCGGGCCACCCTGGCCACTCGAAAAATGGGTATTATTTTTGAAAAGTCATAAACTCAACAGTATAAAACAATATATGTTAATTTTTTAACCTAAGCTAAGAAACAGCTTTGAAAACGCCTCAAATAAATTTTATTTTGAAGTATTATAAGACGAATATTATTAAAAGATGAATTTCCGTTCCAGGCAAACAACGATAAAGCATCATCGTTGACAGAATCATGAAAAAAAAAAGTTTTTTTTTCATGTTGCCAAGTACCGAAGTAACTTGGCTCGGATCAGTACAGTAAATACTGATGCGAAAGAACGGATTTATAAATAAAAGGATCATTGTCGAATTTTTGTCAATACTTGTGGTTTTATTTATTTAACTCTTTAAAATAATGCGCAGCCGTTTCAGATTTTTTTTATGCTACGATTCACATCCTACATATAGGATAAAATAAATATATAGAACTAAATAAAATTATAGAACATCTTGCGAAAGATTAAGGTTTAAAAAAAATGTTCCTTGTTTTATTTTTTTTTACTATTATCCACTTGGGGTACAATAACGAAATTTTTCCCCACTTGAGGTAGAATAACGAATTCGTTTTCATATAATCTTAGGGCACCTTATTAGATTATATAATTTTTTCAAAATGATCATTTTCATACACCACAGTGAAAAAAAAGAAACACACTTTATTGATATATTTTAGTTATATAGATATATAACGAAAATATATCAATAAAGGGTGCTTCTTTTTTTTCACTCTGGAGTACCAAACCGATCATTTTGAAAAAATTATATAATCTAATAAGATGCCCAAAGATTATATGAAAACAAATTCGTTATTGTACCCCAAGTGGATAATAGTAAAAAAAAATAAAACAAGGAACATTTTTTTTAAACCTTAATCTTTCGCAAGATGTTCTATAATTTTATTTAGTTCTATATATTTATTTTATCCTATATGTAGGATGTGAATCGTAGCATAAAAAAAATCTGAAACGGCTGCGCATTATTTTAAAGAGTTAAATAAATAAAACCACAAGTATTGACGAAAATTTGACAATGATCCTTTTATTTATAAATCCGTTCTTTCCCATCAGTATTTACTGTACTGATCCGAGCCAAGTTACTTCGGTACTTGGCAACATGAAAAAAAAACTTTTTTTTTCATGATTCTGTCAACGATGATGCTTTATCGTTGTTTGCCTGGAACGGAAATTCATCTTTTAATAATATTCGTCTTATAATACTTCAAAATAAAATTTATTTGAGGTGTTTTCAAAGCTGTTTCTTAGCTTAGGTTAAAAAATTAACATATATTGTTTTATACTGTTGAGTTTATGACTTTTCAAAAATAATACCCATTTTTCGAGTGGCCAGGGTGGCCCGACGTGTTAAGGGGGCGGGGGGGGGGGGGGGGGGTAAGGTTATTTCGCTACGAAAAAAAGCATATTTACGATAAATTTTTTTTACGACACAGTTGATATATATTTATTTGTGTAAGAAGCATATAATAAAAGGACATTTGAAGAATATTCTGTAATATTGTCACTAACAATTATGCGGAAATGAGCCATTAACAGCACATCTTTGCAGACACCTCCAAAAAATTGCAGTGAACTGCATAACTCATCATTGGATCATCCGAGAAAAAAAATCCAAGAAGATTGTGTTAGTTAATAAGTTTCTTGAGGTAACGCTGTCGAGTTTTTGTTTTCATAATTTCAATTCGCTATTTTATAGTCTAGGTGTGACTAAAAATTGAAAACAAAAAAAAATAAAAATAAAAACTTTTAACGTCTGAGAAGATTTGCTGTCACTGGCTCATTTCTGCACAATTATTAACGAAAATTTCACAGAATACTCTTCAAATGTCCTTTTATTTCATACGAATTATATAAATAAATATATATAAACAGTGTCGTCAACAAAAAAATATCGAAAATATGCTTTTTTTATAGCAAATTATCCTTACCCCCCCCCCCCCCCCCCCCCCCTTCCCCTTAATGATTCTGCGCTTTTCAACACAGCGTATTCATGTTATACGGTGATTCAATTTTTTCATACATAGTAGACGATATGTTACACATTAATGAATAATAAATATATCCGACATGCACTGTTCTTCGGCATTAAGTATATGAACAACATGGTTAATAACAATGTGGACGTTTCAATCTGTAATGGAAGGAATCTTTTCATGATATTAATTTCTTGTAAATGCATGTGATTTTTTCATCGATATTTTTGATGATTAAAAAGTTGATTATAAAATGTAGACTGTGCACAATGATTTTTAAGAATAAATCAAGAGCCACAAGAAATGAAATTCAGAACAAAATTAAACATCCTCTTCAACGGCAACGAAAATCTGTCCAACTGTACGAGCCCACCAGTTTTTCTTTCACACGATTATTATATGAGTTTTCAGTTCTCTTAGTATTGCTTATCGTTATTCTCAAGTACTCAAAAATGACGCTTTTTTTCCGCGATTTATGGAAGAATTAAAATTTTAGGAGACTACATATATGTTCGTGGCATTATTAAAGAATAAAGCTATAACAAAATGCCGCTCGTGAAATTTCCATTCAAAATCAGTCGATAAATTAGAGAACTGACAGAGCGGGTAGTCGGTACATGTGAAAACATTTTGCTTGTATATTTCTCGTTCCCGGGTATGGGTGATTCAAAAAAAGTACAGCCGCTAGGCAATGTAAGTTGAGCACACTACGCGTGGCGAGTTGAGACACCGTGCGAGTTCAAACGGTAGCAAAAAATGCCCGGCCCGAATCTGAAAAGTGGGGATACGCGAGCGTCGGGGAAATGGCAGGCTGCTACGGTGTCCACTTGGGTCGGTGGCGAGTTGCCCGCGGGGCAAGTTGAACAGACGGCAAGTTGAACGGGCGAGTTGACACAGGGGCGACTTGCACGGTGCAGAGTTGACACCCTGCCAAATTATTTCGCGTGATTTTATTTCGTTCCAATATAACGCTGGTCGTTGTCTGAGTTTGACGCTGTTTTGTTTACGTTACGCGTGAGCGCTCTGTTTCTCTGCGTATACGTATAGCGTAATCCGCTAGCAGGACTAGCGAGTTTATGACTCTATCCCTCTTTGTCTCGTATGGTCTGCTCAAGTGTGCTCGAAGCTATATTTTGATGGGACACTGTGAGGACGGGAAAAAAAAATTTCGAACCTTTCAAACATACAGTTTTTAATATTTGAAGAATATTATTTTGGTACTCGTTCCGTGTAAAGAAAACGGATTTTCGCACAATTTTCGCTAGTAATTTTTCCTAATGATTTATGATACCTTTTTTTTCCAGGCATTTTCAAAATAACGTTTTGTCCTGATTTTAAAGCGATCTTTCTTATTTTTCTTTTACAATTCTTATCCTTAGTTTTGCGTGTTTCGAAGACACGCTACGCCGAAAATTTTTCGTAGTGGCAAATTTTTAACACAATTTTTTCGTTAATACAATGTCACAAATATACTTAATCGTCGCCATAAATGAAATGCGTTGGTAATTTTTAAACAATTTTTAACGTTTGTAATGTGTGTCATATGGACACGTTGAGCTCCATTGACGGAATACAATGGTTATTCTGCTCGATTTTTGTCGTGAATACGGTGTGTCGTATAGACACGTTGGGCGCCATTGATGTCACGCATAACCCGGTTTTGCTCAAGAACCTGGTCAGCGCGACACATGGGAAAAATTTTCTTTTCCCCAAATTTAACCGATGCGGCTTAGAACGCGGAAAACACCTCGCGCTTGCGCAACTCGAAGCCAGGGGAACCGTCACCCAACCACAAACATGCGAGCACCGTACAGGGCGTTTCACAGAAGTATCCCGGACTGGATAAGGCTTTCAAACTTACCTTTACGATGCGCTTCGATCTCGCGGCTTGCACGTCCTCCTTCTGTCTCTTTCTCGCACGCTCTCGGCCTGAGTCTCGGTTCTAGGCTCGTGGAATCTCTCCCAGGATCGTCCTCGGTTTGGGACGAATAAATACTTGCACACTTGCGTACTTTTTATATAAAATATTTAATGCGTCTCTGCGCGAACAAAACTAAACTAATTCGGATCCTTGTCGGCGTCTAGGGTCGCGCTACTGCGCACAATCTGACCTCTTCCGACGGAAGCGCTATTACAAAAAACTCAGCTATCCCGCTGGTACTGATTGACTCGATATAAGCTCAAAGCGCGTAAATGCCTCTAAATAATCTCAACTGAGAACTTGGAATCGGATTGCGATCGATATTACGCTATCGACTCGGAAAAAACTCTGACGTCTGTTTCGCTCAAGGGCTGGCGGAAGAATCTCTCGATCCCTTGTTCCGATCCTTTCGCATCGATCGTAGGCGAGGGAAAAATCCATAATCGATAAGTGGGGTCAACGGAGTGCGTGAACTGCGTGCGCCTAGGACCGCGGCCTAGCGCTTCTCCGCGCATTAGTACTGACCCTTCGCGCATAGCGAGGCGCGATTATTCAAATCGTGTGGCTCGTTCCACATGAAAAGCGTGAACAAAAATCATGATTAGACAGGGCGAGGAATTCGCAACTGTCTAGCCAGGACCATACTCTGAGGCTTTTTTGCTACTAAAACGGCGAAGCAGCGCGTTGTACGCAAAAGAGAGCGGCGGGACGCCACAGTACATATTCAATCTTCTCCGAGTCGTATCGGTTGATATTTCGGTGACGCCTCGAAAGGCTTTTGAGGGGATCCTTCGAGAGAGACCTCAATTGAAGTTCACAATGCTGTTAGATTGACGGAACCTACCGTTGTTCAGAACCGGGAATTACGGAAAGAATCATTGTAAAGCTAAGTCCATCTGACTCCTGTTGATAATGTGTTTGGCTAAACATACGAAAAGTGGAAACCGAATGTCATTCTGAAATTTGGCATACACCTTCCTTTTAATATTTAAAGGGTCCCCGAAAAGGATATTTGGCGACGCGCCAAAGTTTTCGAGATATCGATTTTTGAAAGTTTTTTTTTACCGCGCTCCTATTATGTCTATATTGCTATCTAAAAGGTAGAAACCCTTTTTCCATCGCTGTAGCGCCCGGTTATCAAGTATTATAATGATATACCACGTAAAATATAATTAAAAAAAAATTGAAAACTACAAAATCCCAAAAATTAGAAACAGCCAAAAACAAAGAAAAATCAGCCACTAAAGAAGCGAAAAAATATATAAAATCCCAAAACGATTTGAAGTTAATAAATGAACCCCAAAAATCTATTACACCTGCAAAAAAATGACCTGTGGAATAACAAACGAAAAATGAATCTACGACGCTCTGTGTCTATCTTAATATTGCACGTAGATTGCACGACGTTGTAGTAGATAATATAGCACGGTTATCCGCGCCTACACTAGTGTTTCACGCACCCTACCATTCCTCACGCACATCCGAGGTGCTCTGCGCCCATACCAGTGGTCCACGGACCCTTCACTATTTGCACAAAACGGAGCGCGCGAAAACATATATACGTGTAGGTATAGAGAGAGCTTAGCCCGCCAGCTAGATATCGTAGGAGCGCGTTAAAAAAAGTGACGTTCAAAAATCGACTTCTCGATAACTATGGCGCCTCGCCACCAATCCTTTTAGGATCTCTTAAAGTATTAAACGGAAGGTGTATGCCAAATTTCAGATCGTAATTCGGATTCCGCTTTTCGGAAGTTTATCCCGGAAATTATTCATTCGGCGGGACTTATCCCGCGACTTATGTCTGTTGGCTGAGAGCGGTGGGAGAAGGCTTCGCACGCAGCGCTAACTCGTTAAAGCGAGGCATATTTACTCGCAGACAAAGAAATACGGTCCCTTCACGTAGACGCACGGTGCCCGTGCCGCCGGGGATGCCAAAAATCAAGCGTGGCACTGTAGCTATATGAGAGCGGATTTGAAACGTAGGCAGACGCTCAAGCGGGAGTGAGAAAGCAGTACAACCTCGAAAATAGTAAAGCGCGCGGGTGTGAAAAAAACTCTTCATTGACCCGCGTGTTGAAAGGATGGTGTTGGAGTTTGTTCGGATTGCTCGAACGTAAAGAATGATTTTGTTTAAATTTGTATTGCCTCATTTTTACTACGATCAATTTTTTTGCATTTTCAAATTGTAGATTTCTGAAAGAGCATTTTGAAAAATGAGTAAACGATTCTCGTAGGCAAAATTTTCCACAAAAACCATAAGCCAACCAAAAAATTAATTGCCATCGCACTCTAACGATGGAAGATTCACTCTTCTTAAGAAAATACGTGGACGAGAGGGAAATCGCCCCATCTTTTTATACTCCAATAAGGCGCAGTTCTGGAAAAGTGCATGTTTCTTCATGGACAATTACTTGCGAATTTCGTTGTAAAAAAGGGTCGAGCAATTTTCTCAAATGAGTAGCCCGATAATGGTAAAGCCTCGCACGGTTATCGATTACGCATGATGCGCTCATAAGAGTGGGTTCCGGAAGATGGGAATCGTTGCCAATTTTTTTGTGGCTTTCGTTAGGTACTAGGAACGATCAGAGCAAATAAAAAAACTGGGAATCCCGTTATCACCGGAAATACAATTTTTATTCGAATTTCACCCCCTCTCCCATCCCCGATAAGGGCGGGTTCCGGAAGTTGGAAATCGTTGCCAATTTTTTTGTGCTTTCCGATAGGTACTAGGAACGATCGGCGCAAATAAAAAAACTGGGAATCCCTCTATCGCCAGAAATACGATTTTTATTCGAATTTTAGCCCCTCTCCCACCCCCGAAAAGGGCGGCAACCGAAAGTTGAAAATCGTTCCAAATTTTTTTGTGGGTCTCTTTAGGTATTAGGAATAATCAGCGCAAATAAAAAACTGGGATATCTTTCACCGGGGAAAACACAATTTTCGTTCGACTTTCACTCCCCCATAAGGGTGGGTTTCGGAAGTTGGAAATTGTTGCCAATTTTTTATGGCTTTCGTTAGGTACTAGGAACGATCGGCGCAAATTAAAAAACTGGGAATCCCTTTATCGCCGGAAATACAATTTTTATTCGAATTTCACCCCCTCTCCTACCCCCGATAAGGGCGGGTCCGGAAGTTGGAAATCGTTGCCAATTTTTTTGTGGCTTTCATTAGGTACTAGGAACGATCGGCGCAAATAAAAAACTGGGAATCCCTTTATCGCCGGAAATACAATTTTTATTCGAATTTGACCCCCTCTCCCACTCCCGATAAGGGCGGGTTCCGGAAGTTGGAAATCGTTGCCAATTTTTTGGTGGCTTTCGTTAGGTACTAGGAACGATCGGCGCAAATAAAAAAACTGAGAATCCCTTTATCGCCGGAAATACAATTTTTATTCGAATTTGACCCCCTCCCCACCCCCGATAAGGGCGGGTCCGGAAGTTGGAAATCGTTGCCACTTTTTTTGTGGCTTTCGATAGGTACTAGGAACGATCGGCGCAAATAAAAAACTGGGAATCCCTTTATCGCCGGAAATACAGTTTTTATTCGAATTTGACCCCCTCTCCCACGCCCGATAAGGGCGGGTTCCGAAAGTTGAAAATCGTTCCCAATTTTTTTGTTGGCTTCTTTAGGTACTACGAACAATCAGCGGAAATAAAAAACTGAGAAATCCTTTACCAGCGGAAATATGCTTTTCATTCGACTTTCACTCCCCCCTAAGGGTGGGTTCCGGAAGTTGGAAATCGTTGCCAATTTTTTTGTGGCTTTCGTTAGGTACTAGGAACGATCGGCGCAAATAAAAAAAACTGGGAATCCCTTTATCGCTGGAAATACAATTTTTATTCGAATTTCACCCTCTCTCCCAACCCCGATAAGAGCGGGTTCCGTTAGTTGAAAATTGTTCCCAATTTTTTTGTCGGTCTCTTTAGGTACTACGAACAATCAGCCCAAATTAAAAACTGAGAAATTCTTTACCAGCCGAAATACGGTTTCATTCGACTTTCACTCCCCCCTAAGGATGGGTTCCGGAAGTTGGAAATCGTTGCTAATTTTTTTGTGGCTTTTCGCAGACGTCCAAAATTGATGCCGCAAATGAAAAAACTGGGAATGTCATTATCACCCGAGATATCCTTTTTTTTCAGTTTCAGCCCCTCAATAAGGGTGGATTCTGGGCCCCCAAATTTTTTTAAACGTTTTGTATAGCCTGTACAGATATTCTGGAGTCATAATGTACCCGAAAAAAATTAATTAAAAATAAGAAAAAGTTCAAAGATTTTCGTTGGAATCCAACGATGCAAACTTCAGACTCATAAAATCCAACGATCACTAGCCGTGTAATTCTCGAAAATACAGGCCTGAATATTTCCGACCAAACAGTCCGTAGGAGACTTCGATGAGCAGGCTTAAAAATAGTTTTGCACAACGTTGTCCTCCGATTCGCAAAGCTAATAAAATCAAGCGCCTCGAGTTTGCAAAAAATACGTGAATAAGCCGGTTTCGTTTTGGAAAAAGGTTGTTTGGAGTGACGAGAGCAAGTTTGACTTATTTGGGCAGAAACGACGATCACGCGGTTGGATTAAGCCGGGAGAACAGCTTCTTGAAAAAAATATTCAAAACACTGTCAAATACGGAGGGAAAAGTGTTTTAGTGTGGGGATGTTTTGCGTGGTCAGAAGTGGGAAATTTGGTTTTTCAGTACGAGTACATTAGTTACATAGACCGGTAAAAAATTGGCAAACCGAAAGAATCGGGGAAATGTAAAAAAAATTGTTATAAGTGCCGCTCTTTGCACGAGAATCGGCTGACAAGGAGACGTCACGACCCTGGGGTCGGGGATTTGGCCGAATTTTTTTGTGGTGAAAGAGGACCCCAGCACCTTACGTGGTTAAAGTAGTAGGACGCACTACTCGGAAAATTCTGAGAAAAATCGACTCAAAGTTTCTTAGGCGCCTTATGAGTTTAAAATGTCAGGCACTTGTCGAGCGGCCGTCTAGTCTAGACGGTTAGGGCTCGGTCTTTTGCGCCGGAGGTCTCGGGTTCGATTGCTCCTTCGGATCTTATTTTTTTTTTTTGTTATCCCAACAATTATTCAAACCGTTTCCCATCCCTACATTTTTCTTTAAAATTTATTTACATTATTTTTTTTTAGTTATTTTCGTTCTTTTTCAATAAAACAATTCATAACGGTGGGTTTTTTATTTTTCATTGTAAAGTATATAAGGATGAACATTGGGTTTTTAATGAGAATAACAAAGTCGATTGGGAAAAATTCAATTTTTATTCATATGATAATTATATACAAAAACCGCAGTGGTAATTATCGTAGAAACAAACCAAGCGATAATTTTTGCGACATCTTGCGCAACATGTAAAAGTGGATTTTTTACAATCGCAGGGAGTTTGCAATACATCCGTACAAAACCATGTCCCATTAACATGCATGAAAATGTTTTTAGTAACTGATAATTTTGGGACAAACCAGGCGTATTGAATCATGTCTCGGAATATTGGTGACGATAATTGATGGTGAATTATTGAATGGATTTTTATACAATCTTCCCGGGAATTAATTTCACGGTTCTGCTAGTATAAAAATCCGATTGTTCATATTGAATTCGGCTTTTCATTTTCAACGAGCATGACAAGGATGGAATATTCGAAAACAGCGACCGCGACGAGACCACATCGGCACTTACCGGAAGGCTATCCCCTCCACACAGCTTTCGCAATGACCCTTAGCTGATTCTCGGGTAAATAGTAGCACTTTTAACCATTTTTTTACACGTGTGTCCCGTATGCTTTGTGTCTGGCAATTTTTTACCGGTCTATGTAATTAATCTACTCGTACTGAAAAAAAGCCAGACCTCATACCTGAAAAGCCATTACCTGAAAATGACTCTATTTTAATTAGTTATAATTGATTCTGGCGACGACTATCGACCACGCGATCGATCTGGCAATTTATTTTTGTATGTTTTTAAACATCAATAAGCAATATGTGACAAAAATTATAACTAATGCTATTAGGGGGCGTACACAAATTACGTTACGGATAATTTCCCAATTTTTAACCCCCCGCCCCGTAACGGGACTGTAACGCTTGCCAGAACCCCCCCCCCCCCTTTTCCGTTACGTAACGGGTGCTTTGTCGTCAATAATTGCGATTTTTTCATAGGCATAACTAATTATGAAAGGATTGGGTTTATACTCATTTTATGAAGTATATATTCATCTAGTTTTAAACCAATTTTTATGACAAAATCTTGAAAATTAACCGAGATATAAGCCTTGATTTGACGACGAAAAAAAATTCTCTTCATTGTCCCATCGATTTATTTATGAAAGGTTATCTGTAAATTAAAAGTTAACAATTTATCGATATCTATACAAATGTAGCTATCGTTGTGCGTAGGCGTTTTTTTTTTCACAAAATGCCAACAGTTTGAAAATTTTCTCTATTTTCAAGTCCCTTTTTCTCTATCCAAGCAGTCTTTAAAAATAGTAATTATCGAATGTTAAAAACGCCGATACGTACAGCCTTAGTCACTGCGATTACAAAAATGTTTTTAAGAAAATTGAAAATCGGTCGATAAGTTTTTAAGTATTCGCTTGGACAAGACCGAAAAAACTAGTTTCGAGAAAAACGCGTTCAGTTTTCGTTCCGTGTTTCTTGATATAAAGTTACGATGTGTTCCAGAATATTGATACTTACATTGAAGTATCTAGTCGCGAGCGATATGACGGTACTTCATCTTCATGATAGTTCACAAAATGATAAGAGCCTGTACTTTATCTATTGTAAATGATGCCACACGTGTAGGGACTGAGAGCACTAACCGGTGGCGCTACTTGTTCTCACTAAAGTGACTATAACTCCGTCAATTTTCGGACTTGCGAATACAAATTTTGCCAACATATTTTGTAATACATGTACTTTCAAGAATTTTTTTTTTTTTAATTCTTCCAATTTTGTTCGCGGGATGTGGGAAAGCTACTGTGCAAGAACTTACATAGTGATTTTCCCCCTTAACTGACATTGCGTACCCAGTAAGAAATGTGGCGACAACACATTGGCAACACCACGCCAAGCGAGAGCAAGTTGTGACGGAAAAATGGCATACTTTGTCGCCGCATTACGCTGTGTTCTAGCAGCACAGCCTTGTACATCCTCGCGTGAATGCTGGAGTTAATATTGCAGTACAAAAATACAGAATATTGGCGGTCTATTTGGAGCACGTTCATTGCTGAGTTATTGCAGCATTGCGACAGAAAAATTGGAATGCGTTATTTCGGCAAGCGAAGCGTACATTGGAGGTACGCTGTGACGCTCTATTGCCGGTCGAAATGAGGCACGTTATCGCGGCATTGAGAGGGAAAATTCGTTCTGTTGTCGGCATATTTAGAACACGCCGTAACGCTCCTTCGTCGGCATAAACGAGGGCCGCTATTGCGGTGTTGTGACCGGTTAAATAGGGTTCTGCATTACCGATAGCTGGGCAGGTGTGAATAAAAAGAGAGCGAAATAAATAATTTTATTGAATACAATCGCACACACGTACCGGTTCGTGCGTACGATGCCCGCGTATGACCGAGGGCTACGCGTCATGCCCGTAATTATTTTTTTCCGAAAGTACGAGGCTGGGATTCGAACCCGCAACTTCTCGATGGGCTGGTTTAGAAGGCAAGCACGCCAACCACTCGACCATCCAACTGGTTCAACTAATGTAACTAATTTTAGGATCATGACATTTGTCGTAGTTAATCTGCCTATGGTTATAACCATGTACCTTGTTTTTGCCGGCAATGGAACGCCACAGAGTGCCGCCAATGTGCCCCAACCTTGCCGGAATAACGTATTCCAAATTTTCCATCTCAATGCCGCGATAACTTGCCTCGTTTTTACCGGCAAGGGAGCATCACAGCGTGGTGTATTTATGACTGAAACGCGATATAAAGATGACATCACTCCAAATCTGGAGCTTGCCGCATCAGTACCGTTGTTTCAGCAGGTAATTGTTGCGTATAGTTGCTGGAAACTTGTCGTCTTGGCGTCACACATTTATTTCGCCACCACCCACTGTGGCGCAAATTTGCAGCTCAATGCGGAAGCAAAATACAGCATATTGGTGTCGCGGTGTGCCGCCGTATGCTGTCCTCTTTCCGCTATAATCCTGACATGTGAATTTTCACAGCACGTTTGTCTATCAGGGTGTAGGAAGCTGTGAGCTGTCCACGGTACAATTGCACTCGAGGTTTAAATTAAAAACTTAAACATGCAGAAATTTTGCTATTTCTTGCAGTTTTAAAATCGTGACGTAACGCAAACCTCGTTCAATGTATGCATAATAACATACCTTTTTTCAAAATCCCAAATAGATAATCCAGTAGACAAAAGATCGGCAAAAATTACTCTTTTCGGCGTGACACAGTGGTCTCCTCCCTTCATAAAGATGACAATTTGATTGTAAAAAATCGTTGTTTTTCATTTCATTCCATGTATAATGCATAAAATATTGTTTTTTTTAATCAAAATGATGTCAAAGTAACCCTTAATCTTTGACATAAGTTGCATTTCATTGCCTTGTCAAAGAAACACCACATTCGAGCTTACTTTGACACTTTAAAAAAATATATATAACATTGTGGGGGAGTGGTACGGCTTGACTTTCTCATACATTTGATAGCCAAACAACACATTGTTCTATTGGAGCAAAAAAGGTGGAATTTAGAATGTTGAAAAAAGTTACAAAAAAAAAACTTCCAAAACCTGTTCAAAGTAACCCCGTATTACAGTACGCTCGCCCTATGTATCTACAGAGTTTCTATGAGCGAGGTCTCAACATCTAGCTCTTCCATTAGCGTACTGTGATATGAAAAACTTAGTAACTTAGTTCATTTCTACTAATCTCATGTTTTCTAAGCATAGAAAAGGAATCAATAAAGATGGAAAGTATAACATTTTTAGGTTTAGGTTTTTTTTACAGTTGGCGACTGACGACATTGGAAAAAAAAACGTTTTACACTAAAAATATTACCCCAATGAATAAAAATGGTGAATAAAAGATATCTGCGTCTTAAGCGAAGCAGTATACATTTGGAAGTCTCTTTTCTCTTTGGATTGGTCATCGGAAGAAAGAAACAGGCTGAAAGGCAGATACGACTTTGCCATGAACCCAGCAAACTTTACCGCTTTTATTGTAGACCCCAAATATAAAGGTGAAGAATTATCAGAAGAACAGGATAGATCAGGCATGGAGTTCATAGACTCGCGTTCTCCACAGGCGATGAAAGATGTACTCACGTATTGTGCAATGGCTTATCCCTTTAAAGGATAAATGTTTAAGGAAGATCTCCTGAAGAAAATACACGTGTCGTTGTGGTGGAAATCATTAGAAAACGAATTACATTTGGAGACAACAGAATTAACAACTCAGTTATTTACAGCCACTGCCTCTTCTGCTGAAATCGAAAGATAATTTTCAACTTTTGGAACAGTGCATTCCAAATTAGGAAACCGTCTTGGGACGGGAAAAGCAGCTAAATTAATTGCAATTATGAGAGCACTAAACAGAAATCCGACTGACATGATGTGTGATGAGATGAGTGAGTGAGACATATGAATGTGAAAAAATATTAACTTTAACATACTTATTCAATAATTGACTAATTCTAGATATGAGGACGAATCATAAATCAGAGAAAATAGCTGACGAGTAATAATTTTAACAATCTTACTAAGTGCTTTAGTAAACAAGTAAGGACCATTATTTAAACGGCTTCAAATTATTTAACATCTTTAATATATAAAAAATAATTTCATTGTGATGTCAGCCGTATTTCAGATTGTACCTCATATTGTTTTAAATATGTTTTAATCAATGTTTACAACCTGTTCTAAACACCTCATAAAAATCTTTTAGGTCCAACTGATTTAAAACATGTTTTTTTTGTTTCCTAAATAAAACATGATGTTTTGTTCATTTTTAAATAAAACTGTTTATTTTTCCAACGCTGATCAGGACAAATGCCTTGGCCGAGGGTATGATGGTTGTTCAACTGTTGCCGGCAACATCGAAGGCGTTCAACAAATTTTACCAGAGAAATATAAGAACGCCCAGTTATTTCAATGCGCAAGCCATAGATCAAACTTGTTCGTAGATGATTTGAACCATGTTCCATAAATACGAAACACGATTTACACCCAAAGGATAACATTCATTTACTCCGAAAATCTCCACTACAAAGAAAGAATACTCCGAATAATCTAATTTCATATGAAACAGAGTGGTCTTAAAAGCATAGGAGTATTGCCATTTCGATCAAAATTTTGAAAGTATTGTAAACGGGCCCCAATCTTGTCCAGATAAGGTAACGCTGCAGCAAGGAAAGGGGCCTTCAGGTTATACTGCGTCGCGACAAAACCTGAATTCATTTTATGTGTCGCATGAAGTCAAATATTCAGCATTGTTCAAACCTGTTGCCAATATTTGGCAATAAAAAACTATAATTGTGTTTCAATGCGTGGATCACATAAGAATTTTATCAGTTGTAAAAAATCATTGTGACAATGTGAATACTGAGAATGAACATTTTTTACTAATACTAGTGCAACTGCTCAATGTAATAGAATAGATTTACCACTCCTGCGAATTGTAGGATGACAACAGCATCGGTCGAAATACCTTGCAGCGACTCCAAACGCATTTTGGAAGCGGTCACTATTTATTCTATACTTGAACTTATTGGTATCTGCACTTGAGCAACAATTTTTTAACGAAAACCTGCCAGTTTTCTCATGACTATTGTTGCACCCAAATTCTATGCTGAACATGACATTAAACGAATTTATAGAGAAAACAATACTTTTGGGAGTATTATAACCTCGAAATCTTTTTACCGAAGCCGAATTATGATATAGCCTGTGGAAAGATAAGAACATTAAAGAAGAAAATGTAAAAGAGCTAGACTAGATGTACTGAAGAAGACTGACAATGAAACGTCTTTCCCTGTAATAAAAAATGGTATTCTCATTTCGTTGGCTCAGCAGTGAGCAACTACTGCCATGGAAAAATCGTTTTCCATGTGGCAGTGGGTCAAAACGTGGCTCGGATTAACCATGAAAAACAATAAGCTCAATGGTCTTTACATGCTCAGCGTTCACAGGAAACTGATTGACGAAAAACAGCGGTGAAATGAAAAAGAAGTGCTAAGAAAAATTGCAGCAGATCCACGAAAGTAAATTTTAATGTAAATTTCTTTAAAGATTGAATATTTAAGCATTGTCAATGAAAATAAAATTTGTTTGGGTTTTTTTGGATTTCTGCCCCTCGCACCAACAAAGATCTGGCTTTGCCCTTACAGGGCAAAGCCAGACTGCGGTGTTTCGATATTTTTTCTATTAATTTGGTATTGAGTTTCGTTCTTATTCTCACAGCGATGGGTACGGTAATAGCGCTGCAATGAGACTGCGCGAGAATACTGACGAACATACTACCGAAGATATACGCTATCTTGAGTCAACATGTTCCTCGAGGAAATCGCGCACGCTGAATCCATTACTCGTAAATTATTAAACGGAAGTACGCTACAACAGCAGGAAGTAAACAATGTAGCTTTCTGTGACTAGTCTCCGTAATTTTCATACTGTATACCAGGGAGGCTAGAGTGGAAGGAGTCCGATCTCTTATGGAGAGACTTGAAAAAAGTGGCTACAAAAATGTGGTCAAACTGGGATGGCGCCACTATTTCTAAGACCTCGAGAAGTGAGCTGCGTGTGACAGAGACGGAACAAGTAAATAATGAGAAGTGAGCTGTGCATAAGGCAGCGTGACACTTGAGAAGTAGGCTGCGTGCGAGAAAGATGCAAAGTGATATATAGCCAGATCGCGCGCAACAGTTACCCCCACTCTAGCCTCTTACGCGCCCATCACGCAATCACAGTAGCGCGTGTCCGTGAGCGAGCGACGCTCGGACATTTTCGGAAAGAGCCGAGCGCGCCGAAGTTTCCCGACCGCGCCTTCGGCAGCTACACCAACGCATGGACGCTGAGCACGTTCATGTGCGACCAAGCCGAAACGAAGGCTTCGAGGGAAAAAGCAATCTGAGCACGACTCGCGCGTGACGTTACCCGACGGAACGCGCGAGGCTTTTAGATGATTTCAATGCTTATTTAGCTCTTGATTCTCTGCGTTATCAATGTATACAAAAAAATGTATCGCGCACCCTGATCGCTTATTTTTTTAGTTTATACGTTGATTCAAATATAATAATAAATCCAAATTACAACTTATTTATCTTCTAAAAAATTGTTTACGCTTTATTCACACCCGTCCTTATGCCAAATAAATTATAATTCATAAAAGTAAGCGGAAATATATTTATATTCGCATTATTATATTAATTCTCATACTTTCATCAAGCGATAAAGCATTATCCCCAAAAACTAGCCAATCATCCATCTGGCCGCCAATCGTCAGTACCAGAAAGTGCATATTCTACAAGCGATGAGATGGTCCCGTTGGTAGCGTTCTTGGCTTCGGATCGCAGGGGCGCGGGATCGTTCCCCGCGCTCAGTGCTTTTTTTTAAATTATTATTACCATTAATTCTTATTTGATTAGTTATTTTTATTCGTTATCATTATCATTTTAATTAGTTATCTTTTAGTGTCGAAAAATTTGTCGCGCACTCCGACCGCTTATTTGATTAGTTTGTACGTTAATTTAAATGTAATAATAAATCTAAATTACAACTTATTTATCTTCTTAAACATTGTTTGCGCTTTACTCACACCCGTCCCTATGCCAAATAAATTGTAATTCATAAAAGTAAGCGGAAATATATTTATATTCGCATTATTATATTTATTCTCATATACTATCATCAAGCGATAAAGCATTATCCCCAAAAACAAGCCAATCATCCATCCGGCCGCGAATCGTACCTTACGAGAATGAATATAATAATACGACTATAAATATATTTCCGCTTACTTTTATGAACTACAATTTATTTGGCATAGGGATGGGTGTGAGTAAGGCGCAAACAATTTTTTAGAAGATAAATAAGTTGCAATTTACATTTACTATTACATTTAAATTAACGTACAAACTCATCAAATAAGCGGTCGGAGTGCGCGATAAATTTTTCGACACTCAAAGATAAGTAATGAAATAATAATGATAACTAATAAAAATAACTAATCAAACAAGAATTAATGGTAATAATAATTTTAAAAAAAGCACTGAGCGCGGGGAACGATCCTGCGCCCCTGCGGACCGAAGCCAGGAACGCTACCAACGGGACCATCCCATCGCTTGTAGAATATGCACTTTCTGGTACTGACGATTCGCAGCCGGATGGTTGATTGGTTTGTTTTTGGGGATAATGCTTTATCGCTTGATGAAAGTATGAGAATTAATATAATAATACGAATATAAATATATTTCCGCTTACTTTTATTATTAATTTATTTGGCATAAGGACGGGTGTGAGTAAAGCGTAAACAATTTTTTAGAAGATAAATAAGTTGTAATTGGGATTCATAATTATATTTAAATTAACGTATAAACTAAAAAAATAAGCGATCAGGGTGCGCGATACATTTTTTTGTATACATTGATAACGCAGAGAATCAAAAGCTAAATAAGCATTGAAATCATCTAAAAGCCTCGCGCGTTCCGTCGGGTGACGTCACGCGCGAGTCGTGCTCAGATTGCTTTTTCCCTCGGAGCCTTCGTTTCGGCTTGGTCGCACATGAACGTGCTCAGCGTCCATGTATTGGTGTAGCTGTCGAAGGCACGGTCGGGAAACTTCGGCGCGCTCGGCTCTTTCCGAAGATGTCCGAGCGTCGCTCGCTCACGGACACGCGCTACTATGATTGTGTGATGGGCGCGTAAGAGACTAGAGAGGGGGTAACTTTTGTGCGCGATCTCGCTGCACTGCTTGCTCGGATGCGTATTCAATCCTCTTCCATCCCTCTTACACGACATCGATACTCAGCTTACTTCTCGAGGTCTTAGAGATAGTGGCGCCATCCCTTTTTGACCACATTTTTGTAGCCATTTTGAAATGCACAGATCGGCCTCCTCCCACTCTAGCCTCCATGCTGTATACTTTCCGTGTCATTTTTCGGGTTTCCGTGGACTTCGACGCGACTGCGTGCACGCTAAGCAGCGGCGGAGTGAGGGGCGAGCAACGCGCGGCGCGCGGTGCGCATCTCGGTTGGCGCGGCGGGGGACGTCGTTGCTTACACCGCATAAATGTAGCATGGCTCATCCGCAACCGAACAGTTTTTTTCGATCAGCACCGAGGCTTTGTGGTCTTTATTGGCTCTTCTCGCTTGCAATCTCACGACACCAGCGCATTACGGCACACGTTAATTGTATCGTCGCTGGATGTGTGTGCCGCGGAACTGGTGCATTAGTGACTGGCACGGGTGGCCAGGGTCGACTGTCAAGGCAACGGACTCGTATACGCGGACGTCTATAGCCTCGCACCACCATTCACGCAACGATTTTCTCGACCAATTTGACTACGCGACATTTTGTTTGTGGTCCACGTGGGAAATCGATTATCTCGAAATTACTTTTCGCTTCTCGCTCTCGCGTGTTATCCCTCGTAATTGGATACGCGAGGCAAAGTCGAGGAAAATCTTTTGTTCACGTGCCCGTGCGCTAGAGATACAAATAATGTTGTTTTCCGCCGCCATTTTACTCATCGTGAACCTTGGTAAGTCCAAAGTTTATCTAGATAGCATCACGATGCGCGACTACCCGACACAAATGAATCGTTCGAACCGTCGCCTTTCTCTCCTACATGCCCAATGAGAGTATCCTTCGTATATTCCTGGTCTTTTTAACGTTTTACGAATTGTATGCTCCAACTCTAAATGTAAATAAATTTCTAAAGTACAACTTTTTCTTTGGGTGTGTATAGATCAACGATTTGTTTACAAAAATAAGGCATCGGCCTCGGAACGGCGACATGTGCCGACATAACGTTTTAAAAATATATTTTTCCCATATCTAAATATATTTATATAGATATGTAGGTGTATGTGTTACATGAATAATAATAGCAGTTTTTCTAACTTCTCCAGAAAAATTTCGAACAGTGACAACAAAGTTCATACGCATGCGGAATATGTACACTGCCCATTACATTTTTCGATCACTTTGGATTATCGCAAACCTACATTAGAATAATATTATTCGTTTTATTTCTTATTTTACGAAGATCTTTATAGGTCCATAAAATCAATAATATTATTCTGAGCTAATTTTGCAATTATTCCAAGTGATCGATAACTGTTGACCCGGGTTGCATAGCCGGTGTAGGGGTTGGGGGTGGCACGTGGGCTGATGCCCCAGCACTTCCACAATTCAAATTTTTAGGTAACATTTGCGCACAAATGGTATGCAAAACTTGATGTAAAGAAATCACTCCAGCGATCGGACAAAGAAAAAAAAGTTGTTACTTTCATAAAGCACTTTTATTTTGAAAGAATACTTCAAAGCATATTTCCATGTAAAAAAATAACTATATACACCAAACACGATAAATTCTCTACAAAAGAATATATGGCACGGAATATATATTAAAAAATGTCACGTGTATTCGGTCAATGGTTCATTTCCCAAATTTTTACGGTGCATCCGGAAAAAAGGAGTCTACTCATATTGTTTTCCACAACTGCTAAAAAACGCATATGAAAATATTAATACTTAGCACCAGACACTTACACCGGCCAGTATATGTTTATATAAAAAATAATATACTTTAAAATTGTAGAAATAAAACGAGAAAAGAACTTAAATTGGCAAGTCCAAATCATGTGTAGTGTATAGAATATAATTACTAGGGTGATTATAAAAAATCTACTATTTTTTTTTGGAATTTCCCTATTCAGTAACTGCAGTAAAGTGAAATAAGACGCCTGTTAAAATATGAGCTCTCAATATTAATATTCGAAGGTTCCTCATCGTGGTTTTCTATTTTCCAAGCTTATAACATGGAGAAAACGTCCCTTGCTACTTTAGAATTTTAAAACTCGCTAACGTGTAAACATACAACTAGGCCCAAACATTTTCGTAGAAGAGTGGAACATTCTATAAAAAGATCTCTTATCGTCTTATGAAAAATCTACTCTTTCAGAAGTTATTTACGGTCAAAGTTGAATTTATAGTAGGTTTCAAGATTTTCTCACTTTCCTGGCGAAATGATCAGACTTGTCACAAAATGTCATAGGACCTTTTGTGTTGTACATTTAGTTTTCTGTAAAATCATGTCACTGTGGTCTGACCATGGAAGTTATAGGGAAAATTTGAAATTTTTTTGGATATCTAATGGTAATAAATGACATTGCAGAACGTGGTATTGCGTTAATCGAATAATATAACAACTTTCTAACAAGGAACGAGAAACAACTGCTATTTCTATTACAAGAAATACAAGAACATCGTGGACGTTTTCCGGATTGTACAAAAAAAAACTTAAATAAATATGATTTTTTTCCATAACTTTTATACACTAGGCACAGCAATTGGAGGATCAGAAAAAAACCTCGATATTTTTAGGTGATTTTCAGAAGGCTATAACTGGGCACAAAATGGTAGTAGAGCAATAAAAAAAAGCAAATTGAAGTTTCCAGTTTCGAGATCTGTAGGTCAAATATTTTTATCCATTATCGTTTCTAAGTTAACTCAAAGAGATCGCAAATGAAAAAATTGCCAATTTTTGAAGAGGTGCACGGGCTTGCGTAAATTTTGTTCAGCAATGTAACTATGATGCTTGTTTAGTTGGATTCTTCCGCTTAAATTTAAGAGGTTTCTGAGCTTTGTACGATGATTTTTCGCTGAGTTATTGCCGTTCGAAAAAGAACTTTTTGGCTTTGATCATTCATTACTCGGAAACTAATGATCGTACAAAAAGTATACAGAGGTTTTTGAATACTTCAAAGTATCCTCTAAAAGGTGTGATCAGTGTTTTTTAATAAACAATTTTTTTTCAATATGAAAACCTTGAATGAATAACAGATATAAAATGGGCGAATTAAAAAAAAATTCTTTTGCGATCTCTTTGAGTTAACTCAAAAACGTTTATGAATATAAATATTTGACCTACAGATCTCGAAACCAGAGACTTCCAGCTTCAATTTGCTTTTTTTTTATTGTTCTACTACCATTTTTTGTCGAGTTATAGCCTGCTGAAAATCACCCAAAAACATCGAGTTTTTTCTGATCCTCTAATTCCTGTGCCTAGTGTATTTAAAATTTTTAAATGTATTGTTTTAGAAGAAATTATAGAGAAACAGAAAAAACAGTCATGTGTTTTACAATTTTCATCAACAGTAAACATTAAGAAGTAACTTAATAAAAATTGGCGTCTCTATTTATATTTTTGCTTAATATAGCTATTAATTTCATTGGAATAGAAACTTTTCTCCAAAAATGAATTTGTAAAGCTGTTAACTATAAAACTATTGCATTTTTTTTTAAATTTAATGTCATGATTTTATCGAAAATTAAATATACTACGAAAAGGTCCTATGACATTTTGTGATAAGTCTGATAATTTCGCTGAAAAAGTGAACAAATCTTGAAATTTACTATAAATTCAACTTTGACCGTGAATAACTTTTGAAAGAGTAGATTTATCATAAAACGATAAGAGATATTTTTGATATAACGTTCAATTCCCTACTAAAATATGTTTGGGCATTGTTGTACGTTTACCCGTTGGTGAGTTATAAAATTCAAAAGTAGCAAGCAACATTTTCTAAATATTAATTTTGAGACCTTATATTTTAACCGGCGTTTTATTTCACCTTGCTGCAACCACTAAATAGGTGAATATGAAAAAAAAAAGTAAAATCATGACTTATTCAGTCATAGTCTGAGGGCGCAAGGTGCGGACTATATGGTGGATGCAACCAAACATCCTTCCCAATAGATGCAAAAATATTTTCCGCGACATCAACGTGTCAACCCAAACAAACGTGTAGCCTCGCGTTGCCGTTGTGGAACACAACGCCCTTCCTGTTCATCAATACGGGCCGCTTCTGATCGATTGCTCGCTTTAATTTAGCCGGTTGTGAGCAGTACTTGGCTGAATCAATCATTTCGTTGGGTGGCAGCAGCTCATAATAAACTATTTATTTCCAATCCCACCAGAGACAGAGCATGACCTTCTTCAGGTGTAATCCAGCCTTTACGGCCGTCTGAGCAGCTTCCCCGCGCTTTGGCCATGATCTTTTTCAACTGGCATTGTTGTAGACAATTCACATTTCATAGCCAGTAATCATATGCTTCAAAAATGGTTCGTTTTGATGGCGTATGAGCAGCAAATCGCAATCTGAAACTCGGTCCATCAAATTCTTTTCGTTCAGTTCGTGTGGCACCCGAACATCAAGGTTGTTTACGATTCCAAGCTTCCGTAAATGTCTCGAAACAGTTGATTGGTCAATGTTGAGGTTATGTCCAATCTCTGTAGTCGTCAAATGCCGGTCGGAGTCGACGAAAATCTTGATTTTATCGACAACAGTAGTGACTGGCCGACTGGAGCGAGGAGCATTTTAGATATCAAAATCTCCACAACGAAATTTCACAAACCACTTCCGAGACACTTTCGCTTACGGCATTGTCTCCGTACACGGTGCATACCTTTTTGCGAGTTTCCGACATGTTTTTGCCTTTTCGGGAATAAAAAAGCGAAATACATCGAAAGCACACATTCTTTCCTTCTATGTTCAAAATATAATTAAACTTCCTATACGTCACGGATCTTGAAGGATATTTTTTTAAATCTGGGCACAAGTTTAACCTTTCACTTAGGATACAACACTCCATATGGTTGACGCATGTGCGAGCGCAGAAACAACTGCGAACGATATCTGTCGAAATTTCGCTACGAACTTATGCATATACCCAATACATTATAAAGTATACACACTTAAAAAATCAATTTATTCGCTTGAAAAAAATGGAAAAACATAATTGTAATCGAATTTAGCTGACGTCAGGAACCGTCTCCTTCCGCTTTATCTCCTCATTCAATGGCTTGAAGACGTATAATGACGTCGGCTAAATTCGAGTACAATTATATTTTACCATTTTTTTTACACGAACCAATTGATTTTCGGTTACGTAGATTTTTAGTGTGCCTATATTTAGTATCATCCGAAGAAGTAGCAGAGTATTGTAATAGTAAACTTTCTGAATGTTATTCAGCGAATGCAAACTATTTATCCTGCAGTAAATTAACTTTAATGTAAAAAGTCGAACGAGAGAGTTAGGCGTATCAATCGCAATATTTGTTCTGTCTTTATTTACATATTGTTATCCCTTCGCACTCGAGGCCTTTCTCGCTCGGATAGGAAGTGGATAGTGAGAATACCAGTCGCGTCACTTTCGTCATGAAATGTTTTTCTTCGGCGATTCTCGGCGAAAGACGATTAGTTCCGTGGCTAGGAGGCAAACTTGGGACCGGCTGTATCGGTATAGGTTTTTCGCAGTTTCCCTACGCCCATGGCAAATATGTCATGGTGAATATGATACAAAAGAGGAAGTAGACTACAGCTGCAAGGTGGGGGTCGTGGAATGGGAGGCAGAGGAGGGACGTGGAATAGGAAGTAGATCGACGTTGAGGCGGGTTTTGGGACACGTAAAAGGGGAAAGACCCTATAGGGCTGGAACAAACCAATAAACAAAAAATAGTAAGTGGTGAGCGATAGTCACCTCTCGAGTGCAAAGGGTTATTTTGTTTAACAATTTTCCAAGTTTTACAATTATTCCTGGTATGAGTTATCTTTTGTTTTTTTTCTTATTTGAGTCGATTTCCAACCAGGGATGGTCCGTCGGTCAAGTGCTTTCGGACCATTCTATTTGTCCAATGTTCAATTTCCTCACCTTGGCCAACTGTGTGCCGTAATGGTTTTGAAAGGTTTCGATCGATGCAATTGTGTTCGACCCGTCGACGTACTTTTAAAATTCACGCCACGTTTTAACTACGCGAATTTCAATACTTGAGATTGAATGGGCAGACGCTGTCCGTACTCCCGATCTATCGCGTCCGTGTTCTCTTATCGATTGCTCTACCATCTCTCTCTCGCTCCTCTTCAAGACACAGCTCGCGAGACGTTCTTCTCCTTCTTTCTTCCTCGTACTCCACTTCCGGGCCTACTGGCTCCCTCTTTCATATATCGCACGCGGAAGTTAAGTCTTTCAAATACTCGAAATCGATCGTTACAATATATATAAATATATATAAATGTATCTGATATATAAATAAGAATAAAAGGGAATTTACTATTTTTGTGGAGATTACATGCGTGTGAGTTGTTTTCACACCCTAACGAAAAACACATATAGATCGAGTGTGTATCGCGTTTGTATCGCGTGGTCTGCGCTTAGAAATTACGCCGTGTACAAAGGCCCTAAATAGGCAAAAAAAATCAGCGGTAAAAACATAATTATTGTTGCATTGGAATGATGCAACCTTCAACATCATACATAAAATTATTGAGATTCTCTAGAATAGAATTGGACTGATAAAGATAGGAAAGAAAATAAAAAAGTTTACACAAGTGTAAGGATGGCCAAATAGATAGCGCTAAGCTCTAGAATAAGAAGGCATAGGTTCATTCCCGAGGGTAGGTAAAAACTTTAACGAGGCAGAATACGTTTTAATTCAATTATCATATAGACAGGAACATAAATAAGGTATATGGAAACAAAAAATGCTAACAGAATTTTTTTATTCATAATTTTTGGATTGTTTTTATTTGTTATTTCAGGCATAGATACGGCAGCCGGATCAGAGCCTGCAAAGGTATACTGATCAGGTCCGTAACCGGCATCCGCATCGAGGCAGGATGTAAAAAACGTTTCACGCTTGTTAAAGCCCTGATACGGCGGCCTGTAAAGTGCCGTGGTACGGAATACGGCATGTCGGATACGGCCCTAGTCTGCCCCGTAGCAAAATTCCTAGTCGGGAATGTCTAGCCCTTAACGCTAGGAGTACACTCTTGGGTTTCACGAACGCGACCATATTTTGAAGAATTTGGCACCGCGAGGCCCTTAACATTATTGAAATGGCTGTGTCACGTAAGTTCACTTTGGTCCCGCCCCTACCATTTGCCGTTGGACGGACCCTCAGTTGTCGTTTAGCTTTTGTATTGTGAAGGTCGAAAAATAAGCATGGGTCTCTTCCAGACTTATGTGTACGAAGCGGCCGAAATTACAAAGAAAGTATATCCGTTCTTTTTCCACCAATGCGATTTTAAATTAGTCATATTAAATAAATAATCCCGATTTTATATGAGTCTTTCAAAATTAACATTTTCTTTAAATTTACAACTGAGATTTTGCTATGAATGTGTTACAGAATACGTATACTTGCAGGAAAGTGGAAGTAAAGTTGCAGAAATAATAAATAAATAAGTAAGGAAGGGGCCGTCCATAAATTACGTTATTTTAAAATGGGGGGGGGGGGGGGTCTGGTCGTTGGATGACGGTAACGATAATTGGATTATGACGATAGGAAGGATAGGATGATTTCGGGGGGGGGGGGGGGGGGGGGGTTAAAAATCAGCTAAAATCGATGACGTAATATATGGACGGCCCCGAAGTAAATAAATAGGTGTATCATTAAGTAACGAAAATTTATATTTATTGATTATTTTATTAATAGCTGCCATGTTTGCTCGCAGTCAAAAGCAAACTGTGGAATAAATACAAAAGCAGCGGCGACAATCTCGCGGAAAGAACGTTTTCGACGATGAAACCGACATAAAAGATGATGCTGTCGATAACATAACAGAATTCGGAAAGAAAATTCAATTCTCTGAATAAGTTCCTGATTTATGCATTTTAAAAAAATGCAATACTCGTATCTTCTCTTTCCAAAACTTTATCATTTGCTCCAACAGCTTTTTCAGGAAAAATATTTGCCGAACATAGAACTGTTCTTTACAGGCGCTTTCCTAACATTCTGTTCTGTCATCCGACTAGATGTCAGTTCAAAAAAATTACAGCATTCGAAAGTTGGCCGGGTCTCACAGCTCCACATACACAGTGTGCAGTGTATATAACGAAGTAGCAAAAAATATGAGTGTACTCCTGGGGTTTACATTGGCACACGAAGTGTATGTCTTGCTCGCAACCCTGCCTCGCGGAGACGGCGTCTAATCGTTTGAGCTGCGACGTTTTGTCGTTGTCGTCATTGTCGGTTGGGAAAATCTTGAGCAATGACAAGTGCATGGACCAAAGATTCTTGTCGAACGCGTCCAATGATTGCCCGATCATCTCGTGGGGTAATCACACGAGCTCTACCTTCTCGGCTGGCGAGCGTGTTCTTCACTTTCTTGGTACCGAGCATAAGTGCGAGACACGACTGATGCACTAACATCCATTATGTTACCTACAACACGGTATCGGTAACCCTCTTCGACGAGAGTCACTAGCCGGGCGACTACAGTCTCCGTTTGTCTAGTTTGTCAAAAATGTTATTAACATTTTTTTTACAAAAAATGTAGTTTTTATAAAAACTGTTTTTTCAAGACGCCTGTGTGTTTCTCGAATAGAAAAATATCAAACTTCAATAATTCGTATGATCGTGTGTGAATTGACTACGAGACACAGCGTGAGGTATGAACTTTTTAAATAATGCGACTAATTTTAATTAGTAGGATTATGGTATGCGAAGGTAAAATCTTGTCGAAAATGACTAAATATTGTTTTGTTGATTTTTTTTTACAAATCTTCTAATCAAATAATTTTATATATTGCAAATTATTTTCTCAAAATTGACAAGTTTTCTTAAATTTGAATTCAAAATTGTAAGAAAAGCATTTTTTTCCCATTATAATGCTGGCATATTATAAGCATATTATAATGATATATCATATTATGATCATCAAATAATGTTTAAGACCAATAAACGTGTTCCATTCATTTTTATTAACGACCGATATCTCAGCAAACAATTGTCGTACAGAGACCGTTCAAAAACCAAATTGTAGCTAAATGATCAAGCTTACTGAGCCCAGGGAGGGATACTTGAAGTCGACAACAAATTCCGAACATTTTCGTTCCGTGATATTTCTTTTGACTGCGTCATAACCATGACTGAACAAAAAATGTTCATCAGAAATTCGAAAACTAGAGACTTCAACCTTCAAAATACTTTTTTTTCATCTCTATACGATCATTTTTCACATGCATGGTCAAAATGACTGAAATAAAAAAAAATCTTGTTCCTTTCATTTTGTTGCGTAATGTATACCGGGTGAGTCACGAGAAACAGAACTCCTCAATATCTCTGTTGGATTAGAAAATACGAAGTATGTACTGTGACCGCAAAATCGAGGGAGCTGGGGAAAAAGGACCGAGAGAGTCACAAAACTCCCCTCCTCCCGTCCCGACAATTTATATAGGGCGCCAGCCGAAAATCGGCTTGTCGGGATGAGAAAAGGGAACGCAGTGTCCGGCCAAACTGCAGCCTCGTGGATAAGGTAGAGGGGATGGGTCAGGTGTCAATCACGCGCGGCAAGAGAAGTTTATAGTCAGGAAATTTATTTTATCATTCGTCAACAATTTCCCCTCCTTCGCAAGGGACACGGGACAAAAATCGGAACACAAAGAAAATAGATCTAATACGCGCACACACACACACCAATTCCGACCGGGGCCTACACATACACACAATTTACGTCGAGCTCGTCTTGGCCTCTCCTCTCTCTCCCCTACAGGCCACACTAATATTACAACACCGAGCCCCCGCTAATCGGTTACCCGGCCGAGCGTTAAATAAAAGAACGAAATATCCCGGGAAAAATACCCCGGTCGCTACTTACATGGGCGCCGACGCTCAGCAACCTCTCCCCCGCGACGAAGCCGGGAAAATCCTTACACCGGGGAAAGGGGCACCCGGTAGATGCAATTAATGGGGACGGAAGCCCGCACGGGTTCGAACCCGCACCCCGATGATAAACGGGAGGCCAGTTCTCCGTGAAGACGTTCCAACTTGAGGGTAATCTCTTCCCCTTTCCCCTTTGGTCAGGCCCCGCCGCAGGCCGAGGGATCGCCGAGGACGACACGTCCCCAAATTCTCACACTCACACTCACTTACACTTGTTATAAGCTAACGAAAAATTCGAGCCGAAGCTCGTCGCGATACGAGATTGAGCTTCCCGCGCGCAACCACGACACGATTTCCCGATAATACGCGCTAGCTACGTGAAACGGGGGTTTTAAGCTTGAAGAAACGCGATAGAGGCCGTGGCCACGAACAAAAGATACCCGAGATCGAGGATCGACCACGCGGTCAGAAATCTACGCGGTATATTGCTGCGGGCAACGCTGGGCTCACCGGGAGAGAGTAGCTGGCCACTTTATGCTGGTCGTCGCACGTTCTTCCGGCTCGGTACCTTGCGAGAAGCTGCCCGGCAAGCCGGCCGGCGCGCGAGACGCCTACCCCTGCTCCTCCTTGCTCCTCTCCTTTATCTTTCGCTTCGCGCGAGAGGGCAGTCTCGTGTCGATTGTTTCGGGAGTTCGCCTACGATTATAGCGCGAATTTCGAATTTCGTAACTCCCGGAACGAAAGAATAAAATCCGTGCGCTAGCTCTCACGAATCTCGGGTCTTGGCGGGACCAATAACCGCAACCCTTCGATCTTCCGGGTTACACGGGTTGAGCGAGACCTCGCAGCGGGGGAGGGGGAATAAAAAGTCAACGCACGGGTCCGGCCTCGGTAAGATACTCTCTCCGGATGAGGAGGGAGTCGCGAACGCTGGAGTTTTTCGCGGGAATCTTGGCCTCCCCGAGCGTCCAGCCGCCTACGAGCCTCTCGCGCTTTCTCGATCCTCAGCCCAGAACGAAAATTCGACTCCGCCATCCTCGGTGTCCCGGATGTTTCCTTTCTTGACGACGCGTACTTCCTCCCGCGGGAGAAACCTCGGCATCGGGTTTACATTACATCATAAAGAAAAATAAAAAGAAATACAGACAAAATTAGTAAATAATATACAGCTACTCAGGACCCTACGGAATCGTGTCGTGGCGACGATGGTGGCGCCGAGCCGGAGGACGCCCTCGCCAGGCACCAAGGGGCCCGGCGGGCCAGCGGAGGGTTACCAAAAAAAACACGTTACAACACCCCCTCCCCAGACATCGGCCGCCCCGGCCGAGATCTCAGCCTTGCCCGGCTATTCCGTCAATCGCGCCACGCGGCGACGACCTCCATCACGCCCGATTCCGTAGCGCCCTCTCGTGTCATCATTATAATCAAACAAAATAAGAATAACGAAGTTCATATTTGCTACACACCCGACTTGCGTCGCCGATGCTCACGGGAGTCTCATCCGCCATACCACGTTCATACCCACGGGAGCTCCATACCTCCGGGAGGACGGAAGGAGAGGGAGAACCAAGGGTATCACCAACCCTCCTTTCTGAGTTTTATATTTTTATTTGGGGCTCATACCTCATCGCTCCGTACAACTTTCCAGGAAGGAGGAAGCGGGGGAACCCAAAAACGATACAAAGAAACGACATAAATAACAACAAAAGAAAAGGAATAAACGGAAACGGGAGACCTATTTTCCGCCCCCCTTCTTGTTTTCCGGGACCCGAGTACGAGCGCCCCGCCCGCCCTCAGCCCTCCACCACCCGCTACACTTGGGGCACGTGCTCAGCGTGACCCCTACGCGGCCGCACGAAAAACAAATTGGGTCACGCCGGCGTGGCTTCGGGCAATTGGAACGTACGTGGCCCCAGCCATCGCAGTTCCAACAATCCTTGGGGCGGCCTCGAGCGGGACTGGCGGGTGCCACTGCGCGGGGAGGGCTCGGACTTGACGCCCATTCCCCAGAGTCGGTTGACACGGCATCCCCTGGTATCAGACCCGCATCCGGCTCAGCCGCAGGCCTGTCCAGCCCCTTTGGCGCCTCCACCGGCGTGTCGGTGGACTCCGCTGGCACTTCGGCCATTTCGCCGAGGGCCGCCCGACCCGGACCTTCTTGTCCCCTAAGCCGTATCCCGGCTTCGACGGCAACCGGCTCGGATGGCTGGCTCCTCTCCTGCTCTAGCAGGTCCATCCAGGAGCGCGCCACATGCTCCATGGCATCCACTATCCAGTCCGCCATCCCGTCCTCCCGGCAGGCGCCGGCGAGGTCTGCCATCCCGGCCGAGAGCCTGCGGGCCAACGCCCAACTCGGGGTAACCCCGTGAGGGCGGATCTGAGGTGGCTCAGAGAGCAGCGGGACCATGATCCGGCCCACCACCCACTCCAACACGGTCCTCCGGGACTCCGGCCTGTTCATTAAAAGGAGAATCGGGAGATCGATACAGTTTAAGGTCTTCTATAGAAACTTTCGAGATTACATTTCCTTCGGGATCCGTAAGCTCGTACACCACGGGAGACAGGACTCGACTAACCTCATATGGGCCCTGATACCGCGGTGCTAATTTCGCAGCCACGTACTGCGTCGATGAGGAGAGAACGCGTAATTTCCTAAGGACAACGTCGCCTACCTTATAGGATACGACGTTACGGTGTTTATTGTAACGCTCCGATTGTTCCCGATATGCCTCTTCGAGGTTGTATCGGACCCTTTCGCGGAGTTCTTCCATCTGTCGCATGTGGGTCGACCACTCATCCGGGGGTAAAGGGATCATTTCGCGTCCCTCCATAGTTTGACGCTGGTAAAAATTGTGAGGTCGCGGTGTTCGACCGAAATTCAAGAAGGCGGGACTACATCCGATCGCGGAATGGTGCGCCGTGTTATAAGCAAAACGGAATTCCTGGAGATGTTCGTCCCAGGCACGATGATCGTCGTTAAGGGAGGCGACGACCATGGTCTTGAGCACCCGGTTCACCCGTTCCACGGGGTTAGCCTGGGGGTGATACGGAGGAGTAGTGGTGTGAAAGACCCCTACGTCCTCAGCCCATGTCCTCAAACTCCCGTTAACAAATTCAGTCCCGTTATCGGTCAAGAGAACTTCGGGGGTGCCCCATCGGGACAAGACCAGCTCGTCGAGCATTTCTCGTATCTTTTTCCCCGTTGCCCTTCGCAAAGGACAGCACTCAACCCATTTGGTGAATAAATCCTGGATGACCAACACGTAGGCAAACCCGGAGCGACTCGGCGGAAAAGGGCCCATGATATCGGCCGCTATTACTAGCCACGGAGCTTCTATTACCCGACGACCCATTAATCCGGGAGGAGGAGCTTGTACGACCTTGATACGTTGGCACCTGTCGCATCTACCCACGTAGCGAGCTACGTCCTTGTGCAGGCGAGGCCAAAAATACGTCGCTACCACCCGAAGGAAGGTCTTTTCTACCCCGAGGTGCCCAGACTGCGGGAGGTCATGGCTTTCGCGCAGAACCGTGAGGCGGTCAGGCCGTGGGACGACTAGTTTCCACTCCGTCTCTTCCGGCATTCGGGTGATCCTACGACGGAGGTAGAGTCGATCCTCCACGATTTTCCAATCGGGAAATCGCTTGCCCTGTGTCAAGACTTCAAGCCAGCGTTTGGAATACCAATTATCTTCCGGGAAAGGTGGTTCGGGGCCAAATTGGTCACGCGCCCGTTCGTCGACGATCGGCATCACCATACCCTCCGGGAAATCATCTAACGATACTCCCCCGGGAGTCGGCGGCCTTTTGTCTTCGAACATCCGCGACAGTGCGTCCGGGACATGATGGAGAGCCCCTTTTCGATGGACGACTTCAAAGTCGTATTGCATCATCTGTAGGGCCCAACGGGCGAGTCGTCCCGTCGGGTCCCTCAGAGACTGCAACCAACGCAGACTGCCGTGGTCCGTTATAACGGTGAACCGGTAACCCTCCAGGTAACCTCGGAATTTTCGGATGGACCACAGGATGGCCAAGCATTCCAGCTCCGTCACGGAATAGTTGCGTTCCGCATCCGATAAAGAACGACTCGCGAAGGCGATAGGGTGTTCCGCCTCTCCATCTGACTGCGTAAGGACCGACCCCAACCCAGAAAGACTCGCGTCCGTTTGGAGGACAAAGGGCCTATCGAAGTCCGGCCTCGCTAATGTTGGAGATGTCGTTAAGGCGAGCTTCAAGCGTCCCATTGCGGTTTGTTGCTCCGGCCCCCACGCCCAAGCCTGACGCTTCTTAGTTAACCGGGATAGTGGCTCGGCTATGGTGGCGAAATGCGGGATGAACCTACGATACCAGGAGGCCATACCGATGAACCTCCGTAGTTGAGTAAGGTTCTGGGGATCGGGAAAATCGCATATAGGCGCAATTTTTGCCGGGTCCACTTGTAGGCCCTCCCGATTGATCAAAAATCCCAAATACCGGACCTCCGAGCAGCAAAATTCGCACTTCTCGGGATTTATCAGTAGGCCCGCCCCTCGTACGCGATCAAAGATATCCTTAAGCCAGATCAAGTGATCGTCAAAGGCCTCGGTCAACACGATGATATCGTCCAGGTAGGCAAAAGCATGGGGTTCCATTTCCGGGCCTATGAGTCGGTCCAGCAATCTCTGGAAGGTGGCCGGGGCATTCGTAAGGCCATAAGGCATTCGCCTGAACTGAAACAGCCCCTTACCCGGGACCGTGAAGGCGGTGATGGCTCGTGACGATGCCTCTAACGGGATTTGGTGGAACGCCTGACTTAAGTCTAACGTCGAAATATATTTCGCGGCTCGTAGCTTGTCCAGGATACTGTCCATGATTGGGAGCGGGTACGCGTCTTTTTTCGTCACGCTATTAACGCGACGGAAGTCCAAACAAAAACGGTACGTGTGGTTTGGCTTCCGAATCATGACAATCGGCGTGCTCCAATCGCTCTTGGAACTTTCGACTATCCCCTCCTGGAGCATTCGATCCACCTCCTGGTAAATGGCATCCCTAATTACGGGAGTCACGGGATAGTAACGCTGTTTTATCGGCGCGCTATCCCCGACGTCAATCTTGTGTTCCACAAGAGACGTTCTTCCCGGTGCTTGTTTTAAAAGTGGGATTTCGGTAGACAGAAACCGCTCAAGTTGCTCCTTTTGAATTTCCGATAAGTCAATTAGCGCTGCGCATGGATCCAGCGCGTCGGGACCTTCCACAGGTTCAAAGGTGTACTCCTCTTCTGAAATTTCAGAGAAATGCCATACCCTGCGGCCGTGGTCCACGACCAGTCCCAACCTCTCCAGAGAATCTAGGCCCAGTAACAAGGGAACCGGGAGTTCGGGGAACACCCTTGCAATCAGCTCACAACTTCGACCTTTCAACATTACGGGAAGATTTAATTCTTCGTCACAACTAATTCGGTCTCCGTTAGCAATGGTGCTCTCCCGCCCAGGTACCTTCCTACTCACGAAGCCAAGTTGGGCCGCTAACACAACACCTTCCGAACCAAGGAAGGTGTGCGTAGAGCCATTGTCGACCATAGCCGGGAGAGAACGGTCACGTATTTCCAATATCACTAATAAAATACTTCTACTGGGACTATCCACAGTGGAATTGCAAAAATCCGTCAATGGCCGACGATGTTTAGGCCTGTATATTGTTTGGGCCAAAGAAGAAACCCGGGGGGACGCGCAGGCCCTCATCGGCGACCCCGAGAGGAGTTTCCCGGACAACCATGAGCCTGCCGCATGGTCACTCCCGGTTTGCCACAACGGAAACAATGAACCTGCGGCGGCTCCCGGCATTCCCTTGAACGGTGTCCCGTCCCACGGCAATTCCAGCAAACTTCCCCTGGAGGCCTTACGCCGGGGCCAGTCCCCGCAGTCGGCAACATAGTCGGTTGCGCTGACGTATTCGGAGGAAAGAAGCGTGGAACCGTACCCGGGAAGCGCGGTAATCCGGCAACGGCCCGTCCACCGGGAACTCTGGGAAGCGGAATAACCTCCTGGTTGAACTGGAACATTGCACGGCCCTTCGGTCGAGGGGGTCGGTAAGCCAAGTCCGGGAAGACGAACTTCTCCGGAGGGATGGGCGTCCCTTCAACCGTCTCCCGACTCCTTTCGAGCTCTGATGCGATCTCCTCCAGATCGTCTAAGGTGTGGACTACCCTGCGCAGAATAAGAATGCGCAGCCGAGGCAGGAGGTTTCGGTGGGCATAGTTGAGCCGCTCTTCTTCCCCCATCCTAGGCTCGACTCGGTCGAACATGACCCTCATGCAGGTGAGGAAATTAGATACCGACTCGTACTCTCCCTGACCTCTACGGGAAATCTGATCTCGCAACGTGAACTGAAAATTAGGGTCCCCAAATCTAACCCGGAGAGACGACACACAGTCGCCCCATGAATGAATGGACGGTTTCTTATTGCGAAACCAATAAGTAGCGATCCCGCCCAAAAAGGTCGGGAAGCAATTAATTAAGTCGTGGTCCGATACGGCCACCATCGCGCGGCGTTCCTCCACCTGGGCAATAAAAGCCTCTATATCTTCGCCCGGGTTCCCGTTGAACTTCAGGTCCCACTTACGTAGAATTTCGTAAGCGGACCGTGCTGGTAAAATGGGGTTACGAGGGAACCCTTCCTTTAAGAGTGGGGTCGACCTGTTGGACGGATCCCCTGGATCCGCCAACTGCGAACGGCCAACGTTCGGGATCTCGTGATTCGCTGTTTCGGGCGGGATGGTACTCCCCGACCCGGAACCCTGAAAAGGCGGCGGGTGATTGACCCAAGGTCCTCGAGCCTCCGCCCGGGGGATCACCGTATAACCCTCCGGTACAGAACCGGATCGCGCCCCCGAATCGACCTCAATCGGAATCGTCACCGATCCCGAGGGTCTCGCATATCCCGAGAGCGAATGACTGGACGCCGGGTAGCTTGACGTTGCCTCCCGGCCGACTGGCGGAAAAGTGACACTCGAACCCCGGCGGGTGGTAATGACGGGGTCCTCCAAGGTTCGGCTCGTCCGAACCTCGGGCGCCCGTTCAACCGGAGGGACTTCCATCTCTTCCGAGTCTGCGAACGGCGGCACCACTCGATCCCGAAATCGGGTAAAACCGGTATCGTCCAACTCGGGGCTAAATGGACGGCGAAGAACATAATCTAACCGCTCGAATAATTCATCGCGCGTCCCTGTAATGGGCAGCCCGCGCCGCTCGAGCTCGCAGCGTAATCGGTCCGTCGTTAGACGCTCCCTGCGCGGGAGGTTGACCTATTCGCCGGTCGCGTCCATTTCCGCGAGACTAACGAGTGACCTAGGTGTTACTAGCAAAGCGGCAGCAAAAAAAAAAGCGGTGGGTCACTAATCAACCCGCGGTGTACGAGTGACGTTTAAGCGAGCCGCGTGCAAGGCGGTAGAAAAAAATAAATAAAAATAAAAAAAAAATAATAATGACGGGGCGGGAGATAGCGAAGCAGCAAGTCTGTCACGAAATCGTACACAACAAAAAAAATAATCAAGAAGAAAGAAAAATAAATGAAACAGTCAAACACGCAATAATCAAAACGTAAAATATCAGAACGGTAATCTTGGCAGAATTCACGAATCCAGTTTGGGTCGACTAAAAGCGAGTGACGACCAAAAATAAAGAGAAGAAAAAAAAAAAAAAAATAATAATAATAATAATAATAATATAAAATAATATCAAAGGAACTAAAATAGAACACAATAGAATAAAAATAAAAAAAAGTACGCGATTAAATTGAACGTAACGAATAAATAATAAAATTAACGAAATAAATAAAATAAGTACACTAAATCAAATAAATACGTGCCTAACAAATAAATAAAATATCTCAGTAACAATCACAATTACATACAGGTCAATCAAATAAAATGGGGTTGTAAACAAATAAAATAAATAGAACAAATAAATCAGTAAATAAATAAATAAATAAGTAAACGAACGATAGTCAAATCGTAAAATTGGAAAATTTACGAATCAATAAGTGGTCAATAAGCGGGTGACGTCCAAAAATAAAGAGAATTCAAAAGAAAAAGAAAATAAATAAATTTAAAAAAAAAAAAAAATGAACAAAAACTAAAATGACGAATAAATAACAAAATAATTAAACTAAATAAAATAAATACGTGTCTAACAAATAAATCGAATATCAGAATAACAATCACAATTAAATACCAATCAATCAAACAAATGGAGTTGTAAAATAAATAACGTAAATAAAATAGATTAAATAAATAAATCAACAAATAAAAATAAAAATTTAGTAATATTTCATCACCACAAAAAGAAAGCGAGAATTAACGAAAAGAGGAAAAGGAGAGAGGAGGAAGAAAAAGAAAAAATGATAAAAGTCAATAAAGTCAAATGGAGTCTGTTCAATTATAGGAAGAAAAGGAAAAAAAAAATATATAAAAAAAAATAGATAAATAAATGAGAAAATAAGAAAAAATAAATAAAAAGAAAAAAAAACAATGTTTAAGAGAATATAACAAGATAAAAAGAATCTTTATCACAGAGAAAAAAAAAAAAATTAAAAATGAATAAATAAATGAATAAAAATTCCAATGAGGTAAACAAGCAACAAGCAACAAGCCAAAGCCAAGCTTACGTGTCGGGCATATTTCCTTAGTCACTCGTTCTCGCTACACCCGGTATAACGGGAACGCTTCGTCGGGATCTCGCGGTCGTTTTCTTTTGACACCCGGTAGACGGGAATATCGGCGAATATTACCTCGCTCGGGATGCCGTTGAACGCTTGTTTCAGTTTCGAGATCTAGAAGGTGCGAAGGCAAAAAACGTAAACACACAGTTGACATGTAGAGCGCGAGCGCCAGGCCACTCGGCAAGAGCTCGCGCTGGACTCACCGGCCGAGTGAGAAGAAAAAAAAAAAAAACTCGGCTTAGCGACGCGAGGAACCTCGAGCACACGATACTCGAGGCCTCGAAAATATTTCCTTCGATCTCTCGCTGAAAATTATTATATATTTTTTTTCCTAGAGGGGGCGTCCATTAATTACGTGAGGCGTTTAGGGGGGGGAGGGGGTCGAGCGAAATCTCACCCAATCTCACGTGGGGGAGAGGGGGGCATCGGCAAATCTCACGTAATTTTAGTAATTTTAGTAATTTTAGTAATCACATAATTTTTATCACGTAGGGAGAGTCTCCCTACTACTTTACATGGTGGAGTAAATGGTACTACAACCGCAGTTACTTCTACTACAATTTATTTTCCGTGAACGTATGCATTTTGAAAAATCTCACGTGAGATTAGGGGAGGGGGGAGGGGGTCGAGCAAAATCTCACGACATCTCACCAGGGGGAGAGGGGGGGTCGAAAAATCGCCAAAATCACCTCACGTAATTAATGGATGCCCCCAGAGGACGGAAACAAAGTGACGACCACGATATTGACACACAAAAAAAAAGACTTATACACGAACACGATAAAGACGGTTGCGAAGGAGACGAAATATCGCGAATAAATTCAAATTTATCTTCGTCAAGGTAAAATAAAATTTTCCGCGCGCAATGACACCGCCCCACGTTGGGCGCCAAATTTGTGACCGCAAAATCGAGGGAGCTGGGGAAAAAGGACCGAGAGAGTCACAAAACTCCCCTCCTCCCGTCCCGACAATTTATATAGGGCGCCAGCCGAAAATCGGCTTGTCGGGATGAGAAAAGGGAACGCAGTGTCCGGCCAAACTGCAGCCTCGTGGATAAGGTAGAGGGGATGGGTCAGGTGTCAATCACGCGCGGCAAGAGAAGTTTATAGTCAGGAAATTTATTTTATCATTCGTCAACAATTTCCCCTCCTTCGCAAGGGACACGGGACAAAAATCGGAACACAAAGAAAATAGATCTAATACGCGCACACACACACACCAATTCCGACCGGGGCCTACACATACACACAATTTACGTCGAGCTCGTCTTGGCCTCTCCTCTCTCTCCCCTACAGGCCACACTAATATCACAACACCGAGCCCCCGCTAATCGGTTACCCGGCCGAGCGTTAAATAAAAGAACGAAATATCCCGGGAAAAATACCCCGGTCGCTACTTACATGGGCGCCGACGCTCAGCAACCTCTCCCCCGCGACGAAGCCGGGAAAATCCTTACACCGGGGAAAGGGGCACCCGGTAGATGCAATTAATGGGGACGGAAGCCCGCACGGGTTCGAACCCGCACCCCGATGATAAACGGGAGGCCAGTTCTCCGTGAAGACGTTCCAACTTGAGGGTAATCTCTTCCCCTTTCCCCTTTGGTCAGGCCCCGCCGCAGGCCGAGGGATCGCCGAGGACGACACGTCCCCAAATTCTCACACTCACACTCACTTACACTTGTTATAAGCTAACGAAAAATTCGAGCCGAAGCTCGTCGCGATACGAGATTGAGCTTCCCGCGCGCAACCACGACACGATTTCCCGATAATACGCGCTAGCTACGTGAAACGGGGGTTTTAAGCTTGAAGAAACGCGATAGAGGCCGTGGCCACGAACAAAAGATACCCGAGATCGAGGATCGACCACGCGGTCAGAAATCTACGCGGTATATTGCTGCGGGCAACGCTGGGCTCACCGGGAGAGAGTAGCTGGCCACTTTATGCTGGTCGTCGCACGTTCTTCCGGCTCGGTACCTTGCGAGAAGCTGCCCGGCAAGCCGGCCGGCGCGCGAGACGCCTACCCCTGCTCCTCCTTGCTCCTCTCCTTTATCTTTCGCTTCGCGCGAGAGGGCAGTCTCGTGTCGATTGTTTCGGGAGTTCGCCTACGATTATAGCGCGAATTTCGAATTTCGTAACTCCCGGAACGAAAGAATAAAATCCGTGCGCTAGCTCTCACGAATCTCGGGTCTTGGCGGGACCAATAACCGCAACCCTTCGATCTTCCGGGTTACACGGGTTGAGCGAGACCTCGCAGCGGGGGAGGGGGAATAAAAAGTCAACGCACGGGTCCGGCCTCGGTAAGATACTCTCTCCGGATGAGGAGGGAGTCGCGAACGCTGGAGTTTTTCGCGGGAATCTTGGCCTCCCCGAGCGTCCAGCCGCCTACGAGCCTCTCGCGCTTTCTCGATCCTCAGCCCAGAACGAAAATTCGACTCCGCCATCCTCGGTGTCCCGGATGTTTCCTTTCTTGACGACGCGTACTTCCTCCCGCGGGAGAAACCTCGGCATCGGGTTTACATTACATCATAAAGAAAAATAAAAAGAAATACAGACAAAATTAGTACATAATATACAGCTACTCAGGACCCTACGGAATCGTGTCGTGGCGACGATGGTGGCGCCGAGCCGGAGGACGCCCTCGCCAGGCACCAAGGGGCCCGGCGGGCCAGCGGAGGGTTACCAAAAAAAACACGTTACAGTACATATCGGAATTCGAATGGTTTGGAAGGACGCACATGGCTATTATAATATTCAATCAACATTTTCATTTTTCTTCGGATTTTTGAAGGTCATGGACTTTTTTTTTTAATGGCATGGCATATTTTTTCCTCTTGCGCATTCAAACGTATTCCAGCATGTAACATAGTACGACCTCCAATCCAGAAATATTGAATAAATACTGTCGATTTTCTCCATAAATGGAAAACATGTCGATCTTTTCTTCCTTCAAAAAAACGCATTGTGAAACGTTCATCGATAAACTGATAGATTAGACATTCGAGAAACTTGATAGAAATCTGATAGTAAGAAGGTATTTAGAGTAATATATAGCTGATCAACACGATTGTGTACATACCAATAGGTGAAGGTGTTTCGTAAATCTACTGTCATCACCGAACCTACCCCAGATAGACACATGTAGCTCATATTGGCACCATATGTAGATCTTCTATGAGGCATAGCAAATCACACAGCCATGTGTCCCTTACGAGTGCTCCTCTTCAAGTCATATTTGTATCACATGGTGATTCACAATAACAAATCCGAATGAAGCAAAGTTGTTCTTATGCGAGTATGCATGCAGTGTATTCATCAGCACTAGCAAAAATCGGCTCACGAATAACCAACAATAAGTGAGTGCAAATGGGGCTCATATGGGTGTCATGGTGTGATGAAATTGCAGTGCTCCTATGGAGATCATATTGGCGGCATGGTGTGATGTAACTATGTTGTGCTAATATCGAGCTCATATGAATGTCCCGGCGTGAAGAAATTGTAGTGCTCACATGAAGCTCATCCCGACTAGAAATTTTGCTAAAGGGCAGACTAGGGCCGGATCCGGCATGCCGTATTCCGCAACACGGCACTGTACAGACCGCCGCATCGGGGCTCTACCGGGCGTGACATTCTTTTTTACATCCGCCCCTGACGTGGATGCCGGTTACGGACCTGATCAGTATACCTTTTCAGGCCCTGGACTGGCTGCCGTATATATTGTTGTAATGAAAAATTGAAAAATCCAAAAATGTTGATTAAAAAAAAAACTGGCGGTATTTTTCGTTTCCTTATGCCTTATGTATGTTCTTGCCTCTATGATAATTGGATTAAAACGTATCCTGCCTCGTTAAAGTATTTACCTACCCTCGGGATTTGAACCTGTCTTCTAATTCTAGAGCTGAGCGCGCTACCTACTTAGCTATTCTAACACCTGTGTGAAATTTCTTTGTTTCTTTGCCTATATATATCATTCTCTATTTTTATTAATGTGCATATCGCCGTCATATTCTGCTCATCGAACGTACCACTGAGAAGTATGTGTATCGCCGTTATAGGATGTATCCCTGAAAAACACGCATATTGCCGTCATATTGCGCTCTTGTGAGGCATCACATGTATCACATTCGATAATCACTGAAAACATGCACATTGCCGTCATATTGCTTGCATGGCATGTCTACTACCAGTGTCAACCCAGTAAATTCACCAACAAAAGTTATTGGATGACTTCCATATGACGTCTATCTGCAAATATTCATTGTAAAATTCAAATTTGCTGTCTTATGAGTTCATCTTGTAGTCAACGGATGATTCATTTTTAAACGACAAATTGAATTCACGATGTATCTCAAATTCATGATACTGTATGAGCTGGTGAAATGTCTTCATCAACGTAAACGAAATTGCGTTCATATTAAGTACAATTCATGAGAACAATCAATGCTACCATAGTGAATACACGCTAAAATGTCTACCCGTGACTTTAATATGACGCAACATTTGCGGACACTTGAGCACAGCGATATGAGTTCGACGTGCTCTAAACGTACGATACATTTGTAAACGACACATTGAGAGCAAAATGTTTTTTACATTCATTAAACTAAATGAGTTTGTTTGGGTTTGCATCATGACATGTAGTCAATATGCTGTAAAATTTGCTTCATCAATTGTATGCACGGTGTGATAATCATGACTGTCTATCTGCGGCAACTCTGTTGTGTTATTGTGATACATCTGAACGTAACCCAGTTCACAGGAATCATTTAGCGTTACAGAAATAAAGAAAAAAACTTTGACACGCTGAATAATTATTTATTCAATATTTTTGGGTTGGAGGTCATTTGAAGGTCAGACACATGGACGAATTCGTTTGAATACCGGCTACAATGTGCAAGGGGGAAAAATATGACATTCCATTCTGAAAAACTTTGATGACCTTGAAACAATCGGAAGACATATCATAGCCATGTACGTCTTTTCAAACCATTTAAATTCCGATATGTACATACTTTGTATTTTCAAATCCAACAGAGATATTCAGGTCTTCTGTTTCTCGTGACTCACCCTGTATATACGGGGTGACAATTATAGGGTGGCCATATGTTTTTTAACGGTCTGGCACGAAAATGTAACATTTAATGGTTTTTTAAGTCCTGTTCAGAAAAAAAATTAGCATATTTTTGTGGTGAATAACACTTGCCAGGGAAAATAACGCATTCCGGAAAAAAATCAAAGGGCAGTACTACGATATCTGTGGCCCCGAATTCTGACTACGTACGTAACCTTTATATTTGAACCAAACTTTGTTCAAGAGTGGTAAAAATCGAAATTTGACCGTTAAAGGGGTTAAACGGGGGTGTTAAAGTTCGTATAGGAAAACATATTTTTGTCAGATTAAATTTAACTTGACATAAATATACTGCAACACAAATAATTAAACATGTATTTCAGCAATTTCCCGAACAAACCCAAAGAACCACACACACATCCGGACATTTGTTCCAAATATGATTTTTCGAAGTTTTGGGACATTTTGAAAAATACTTAAATGAAAAGTCTTTGAAATGGCACAGGATTTGTTTTTTTCTACGAATCGAATCGGCTCCTCTTCCCTGAGCCAAATATCGACTTTTCTCCCTCTTGAAAACGTGTTTCTTTTGGTCGAAATATAAAGGCCACGTGGTCCAAATTAGGGGCCACAGATATCGTAATATCCCCAAAGTTCCAATTTCAGTTAAGGCCTTAGGTCACATTAACGGGTATAAAATCATGTGCGAATTTAACAATTTTTTCGTATGAAAAAGTGATTCACTCATAAAATTAATTACACATCTATTTAGTATGAATATCAAGCTGTTCGAAAATATTTATACATTTTTTTTTCGATGTACAAAATGGCCGATTACTTGAAACAGCTTTTTTCCAATTAGCGTGACAAATAACTTCAACAATTTTCACTCGATTTACTTCAAATTCAAAAGTTATGTTCCTAATTGCATTTTGCAGAGAAGTACTTACGGAATTTCTGATTAACCGAAAACTTTTCATTTTATGAGCACTTTATGAACAGTTGTAACGAAATTTTTCACTGTGAGTTTATTTCTTAAGTTCAAACACCTACAACGTTTGAATAAATCAATATTTTTGAAATTCCATACGTACTTCTCTAGGTATTCTAATGTAGATTGACGAGAATTTTTGTTTTTTGTTCTAGATAAGAAAATTGTAGATGTTAAATGTCACGCCGCGGAGCGCCTAGAAAAAAGATAACAAAAGAAAATATTAGTAGTCGGCCATTTTGTACATCGAAAAAAAAATCCAACAGCTTGATATTCATACTAAATAGATGTGTAATTAATTTTATAAGTGAATAACTTTTTCATAAGAAAAAAAATTGTTAAATTCGCACATGATTTTATACCCGCTACTATGGCCTAAGGCTTTAAGCGGAATGAAGATAATTAACTTACCAATATGAAACACTCCTTATAAACCGTCTTTTAAATGGAATTGAATTACATTTATCCACTTTAAAATGCATTTTGGATAATTTTATTCTCGATGACGGAATACAAAAAAAAAGGTTTTCAAGAGCGTGTTGTATTCGGAATTCAATTTTCTTCATCTGCGGTGCTCAAAATGGAATTTCTATTTTATTCCAGAATGCTCATTTCTTTCCCGGTAAATCCTACCCTGCGCGCGCGTGCGTGTGTAAACTTGATTCTATTTTTGCGACTCAACGCTTCGTTTCAGTGAGCAATTTGTTTTTGGAATGTTAAGGGAATGTGTTGTACCTAGAAAATTGAAAGTTTCACCTCGAAAAATCGCATTTACAGAAAATGTTCATACCCCGACATCTATTGAACCGTTTTCGATTAATCTTTCACAGGCACTTAGTCTACTGAACATTACGCTGTATAGGTAATTAAAATTACAACAATCAAATGATCAAAATATAAATACTAAACCAACGGGCAATAACAAAGAAACACAAAAATCAATTATCATTGAGTATTGTGTATATTCCTTAAGGGGCCAGTCCACTTTGGAGCCACGAAAAAAGGCTATTTTCGTGATTTATTTTTGAGGATTTTATAAAGGATATGAATATAATAGTTGTTGGGCTTGATAAATACAGTCTTGAAATACATTAAAAAAAAGTTTTAATTTAATTTTAAGTACAAAAACTATAGTTTAACGTAACGCCTCAAAAATAGGTGGGCTGGGTAGCTCCATCACAACTCCGCAACGGCTTGTCTGAAACAAAAAAATGAAAGTTCATTAGATTCAGTATGACACCAGCTACAAAATGACCCTCGGATATAAAGTTTTATCGAAAAAAAAATGGCAGATGAAAAACGAAAAAAGTAAAAAAACGAGTTTTTTTCGCAGTTTTTCGCAAAAAAAGAGTAAAAATCAAAATTTTAAAACCATCGAGGGTCATCTTGTTGCCAATCATGTTGACAATATGTGGTTCAAGTTTCAAGAGAATCGGTTTAGTAGTTTTAGAGATACGATAGAGCTAGATTTTGAAAACGTTGTTTCGAGAAAAACGCGTTTGAAGTTTATACTATGATCGGCCGAGCGCGCTATACGCTCAGGTAGACGAAATGAGGTCCTGACGTTCAGGTAAAAAAAAAAATACTTAGAGAGCTCAGATTTTCATGAAATTTTGACACAATATTTCTGAATGTATGTACTTTCGTAAAACGTTTTAAAAAATCGATTTTTTGAAATTCTCAAAGTGGGCTGGCTCCGTACATTTCCGCAATTTTTTTCTGAAGATTATATTTTTCCACAAACATCAAACACATAAGTAAATGAACACAAACAACTCCTGAGAAATAAAGGATTACGAAAAAATTACACATAGGTGCTCAGGTCTGTTAGGTCTGTAACCGAAACGAAATGAAGAATTTCAAACATTTTATTAATGACAAAAGCGGCCGATCCTTTGTTCATTTGTGTGTATGGTATCATTGGTGAATGTCGCTATTATTATTGAATGATTATGTCGTCATGCATAATATCAATGATATATGAAGGAAGATTTGAAAATGAGATATTGATGTCAATACAAAAAGCTATTTTTTAGAATTCACTTCGTAAAAGAAGTAATTTATGTAGACTATCAGTAAATGCTAAAACGTCAAGACTCACAGGAAACTTGCAATTAGAAAATGAAACGCAGTGTGGGTGTCCCCTCAGCGAAAATTATAGGAGAGAGGCTTCATCAAGTTAAGGGTAAAGAAAAACAGAAGGGAATGTCTCGGTTGTGAGGACTAGTCAATATCGCGATAGAAGTGCGTCATACCAGCCATCTTGAGGCGGGACTTTTTCGGGCACTTATGGACACCGCCTACAACCACTCGTTGCAGTCTGAAGATGTTTTGGTGTCAGGCGCGTCACATAATATGAGGAAAGTGAAACTCCAAACACTGTAAATAATATCACAACGTCAAGGTCCTTCTAGTATCTCCGTCATGCTGTTTTTTTACTGGACTACCGCACCTGTGTGAAGTTGGCAACTGACTTTACACAAAGTAATTTTTTTTTTGCATTCGTTTGTACCTTAAGGGGGAAAAAAGTACGAGTGTATGGAAAAATGGACCGCAACCCATTTAAAGCTAAACAATTTTAATAAACGCGATTGAAAAGAGAATTCTTTGTACCCGTTTGTACCGTTGAACAATTTTTTTTTCGATTTTTTTTTAAATCTTCGTTCATACCGTCAAGTATATCGTTTGTACCACCTAGCAATTGTTTCTACTCATTCGTATCGATGAGTATATCGTTTCTACCACCGTGTAATCGTTTGTACCTATTGGTAATGACGAGTATATCGTTTGTACCACCGAGAAATCGTTTGTACCCGTTGGTATCGACGAGTATATCGTTTGCGCCACCGAGAAAACGTTCGTATCGACGAGTATATAGTTCGTATCACCGAGAAAACGTTTGTACCCGTTCGTATCGACGAGCATATAGTTCGTATCACCGAGAAAACGTTTGTACCCGTCTGTAGTATCCAGCAATAGTTTTTACCCGTCTGTAATGTCAAGCAATCGTTTGTACACCCTCGTACTGACGAGTATATCGTTTGTACCGCCGATAAATCGTTTGTACCCGTCTGTACTATCGAGGAATCGTTTGTACCCATTGGTACTAGGAGTATATCGTTTCTACCGCCGAGCGTAAGTTTCGTAGAGTAAGTAAGTAAGTAAATATACATAACGAAATCTAAGTAAGCGTAGATGGGTACAAACGATGAATCGGCAGTACAAATGATATGCTCGTCGACACGAGCGGGTACAAACGATTGCTCGATAGTACAGACGGGTACAAACGATTTCTCGGTGGTACAAACGATATACTCATCAGTACCAGGGGGTACAAATGATCGCTTAATATTACAGACGGGTACAAACGTTTTCTCGTTGGTACAAACCATATACTCGTCGATACGAACTGGTACAAACGATTGGTCGATAGTACAGACGGGTACAAACGTTTTCTCGTTGGTACAAACCATATACTCGTCGATACGAACTGGTACAAACGGTTGCTCGATAGTACAGACGGGTACAAACGATTTATCGGTGGTACAAACGATAGACTCGCCAGTACGAGGGGGTACAAACGATGGCTTGATATTACAGACGGGTACAAACGATTGCTCGATAGTGCAGACGAGTACGAACGTTTTCTCGGTGGTACAAACGATATACTCGTCGATACGAACGGGCACAAACGATTTCTCGATACGACAAATGGTCACAACGTTTTCTCGGTGGTACAAACGATATACTCGTCGATACCAACGGGTACAAACGATTCCTCGATACTACAAATGGGTACAAACGTTTTCTCGGTGGTACAAACGATATACTCGTCGACACGAACGGGTTCAATCGATTTCTCGATACTACAAATGGGTACAAACGTTTTCTCGGTAGTACAAACGATTGCTTGATATTACAGACGGGTACAAACGATTGCTCGATAGTACAGACCGGTACAAACGTTTCCTCATTGGTACAAACGAGATACTCGTCGATACGAACAGGTACAAATTATTGCTCGATAGTACAGACGGGTACGAACGTTTTCTCGTTGGTACAAACGATATACTCGTCGATACGAACTGGTGCAAACGATTTCTCGATAGTACGGACGGGTACAAACATTTTCTCGGTGGAACAAACGATATACTCGTCAGTACGAGGGGGTACAAACGATTCCTCGGTAGTACAGGCGGGTACAAAGGATTTCTCGGTGGTACAAACGATATACTCATCAGTACGAGGGGGTACTAACGACTGCTCGATAGTACAGACGGGTACAAACGTTTTCTCGTTGGTTAAAACGATATACTCGTCAGTACGAATGGTTACAAACGATTGCTCGATAATACAGACGGGTACAAACGTTTCCTCGGTGGTACAAACGATATACTCGTCAGTACGAATGGGTACAAACGATTCCTCGGTAGTACAGACGGGTACGACGATTTCTCGGCGGTACAAATGATATACTTGTCGCTACGAACGGGGACAAACGATTGCTCGATAGTACAGACGGGTACAAACGTTTTCTCGTTGGTACAAACAATATACTCGTCGATACGAACGGGTACAAACGATTGCTCGATAGAACAGGCGGGTACAAACGACTGCTCGATAGTACAGACGGGTACAAACGTTTTCTCGTTGGTTAAAACGATATACTCGTCAGTACGAATGGTTACAAACGATTGCTCGATAGTACAGACGGGTACAAACGTTTCCTCGGTGGTACAAACGATATACTCGTCAGTACGAATGGGTACAAACGATTCCTCGGTAGTACAGACGGGTACGACGATTTCTCGGCGGTACAAATGATATACTTGTCGCTACGAACGGGGACAAACGATTGCTCGATAGTACAGACGGGTACAAACGTTTCCTCGGTGGTACAAACGATATACTCATCGATACGAACGGGTACAAACGACTGCTCGATAGTACAGACGGGTACGACGATTTCTCGGCGGTACAAATGATATACTTGTCGCTACGAACGGGGACAAACGATTGCTCGATAGTACAGACGGGTACAAACGTTTTCTCGGTGGTACAAACGATATACTCGTCAGTACGAGGGGATACAAACGATTGCTTGATATTACAGACGCGTACAATCGATTGCTCGATAGTCCAGACAGGTACAAACGTTTTCTCGTTGGTACGAACGATATACTCGTCAGTACGAATGGGTACAAACGATATGCTGGTCAGTACGAATGGGTACAAACGATATGCTCGTCAGTACGAATGGGTACAAACGATTGCTCGATAGTACAGACGGGTACAAACGTTTTCTCGGTGGTACAAACGATATACTCGTCAGTACGAGGGGGTACAAACGATTGCTTGATATTACAGACGGGTACAAACGATTGCTCGATACAACAGACGGGTACAACCATTTTCTCGTTGGTACAAACGACATACTCGTCAGTACGAATGGGTACAAACGATTGCTCGATAGTTCAGACGGGTACAAACGTTTTTTCGTTGGTACAAACGATATACTCGTCAGTACGAATGGGTACAAACGATTGCTCGATAGTTCAGACGGGTACAAACGTTTTCTCGTTGGTACAAACGATATACTCGTCAGTACGAATGGGTACAAACGATTGCTCGATAGTACACACGGGTACAAAGGTTTTCTCGGTGGTACATACGGAATACTCGTCGATACCAACGTGTACAAACGATTTTTGGGTGGTACAAACGATATACTCCTCGATGCCAACGGATACAAACGATTTCTCGGTGGTACAAACGATATACTCGTCAGCACGAATGGGTTCAAACGATAACACGGTGGTAGAAACGATATACTCATCGATACGAACGGGTATACACGATTGCTCAATAGTACAGATGAGTACAACCGTTTTCTCGGTGGTACGAACGATATACTTGTTGATACGAACTGGTACAAACGATTGCTCGATCGTACAGACGGGTACAAACGTTTTCTCGGTGGTACAAACGATACAATCGTCGATACCAACGGGTACAAACGATTGCTCGATAGTACAGACAGGTACAAACGTTTTCTCGTTGGTACAAACGATATACTCGTCAGTACGAATGGGTACAAACGATTGCTCGATAGTACAGACGGGTACAAACGTTTTCTCGATTATACCAACGATATACTCGTCGATACAAACGGGTACAAACGATTGCTCGATAGTACAGACGGGTACAAACAATTTCTCGGTGGTGCAAACGATATACTCGTCGATACGAACTGGTACAAACGATTGCTCGATAGTACATGCGGGTACAAACGTTTTCTCGGTGGTACAAACGATATACTTGTCAGTACGAGGGAGTACAAACGATTGCTCGATAGTACAGACAGGTACAAACGTTTTCTCGTTGGTACAAACGATATACTCGTCAGTACGAATGGATACAAACGATTGCTCGATAGTACCGACAGGTACAAACGTTTTCTCGAGTGTACAAACGATATACTCGTCGGTACGAACGGGTCCAACGATTGCTTCATAGTACAGACGGGTACAAACGATTTCTCGGCGGTACAAACGATATACTTGTCGATACGAACGGGTACAAACGACTGCTCGATAGTACAGTCGAGTATAAACGTTTTCTCGTTGGTACAAACGATTTACTCGTCGATACGAATGGGTACAAACGATTCCTCGATAGTACAGACGGGTACAAACAATTTCTCGGTGGTACAAACGATATACTCGTCGATACGAACTGGTACAAACGATTCCTCGATAGTACAGACGGGTACAAACGTTTTCTCGTTGGTACAAACGATATACTCGTCAGTACGAATGGGTACAAACGATATACTCGTCGATACCAACGGGTACAAACGATTGCCCGATAGTACAGACGGGTACAAACGTTTTCTCGGTGGTACAAACGATATACTCATCAGTACGAATGGGTACAAACGATTGCTCGATAGTACAGACGGGTACAAACGTTTTCTCGTTGGTACAAACGATATACTCGTCAGTACGAATGGGTACAAACGATTGCTCGATAGTACAGACCGATGAAACGTTTTCCCGGTGGTACAAACGATATACTCATCGATACGAACGGGTACAAACGATTGCTCGATAGTACAGACGGGTACGACGATTTCTCGGCGGTACAAATGATATACTTGTCGCTACGAACGGGGACAAACGATTGCTCGATAGTACAGACGGTTACAAACGTTTTCTCGCTGGTACAAACGAAATACTCGTCGATACGAACGGGTACAAACGATTGCTCGATAGTACGGACGGGTACAAACGATTTCTCGGTGGTATAAACGATATACTCGTCGATACGAACTGGTACAAACGATTGCTCGATAGTACAGACGGGTACAAACATTTTCTCGGTGGTACAAACGATACACTCGTCAGTACGAGGGGGTACAACCGATTGCTTGATATTACAGACGGGTACAAACGATTGCTCGATAGTTCAGACGGATACAAACGTTTTCTCATTGGTACAAACGATATACTCGTCGATACCAACGGGTACAAACGATTGCTCGATAGTACAGACGGGTACAAACGTTTTCTCGCTGGTACAAACGATATACTCGTCAGTACGAGGGGATACAAACGATTGCTTGATATTACAGACGGGTACAAACGATTGTTCGATAGTTCAGACAGGTACAGACGTTTTCTCGTTGGTACAAACGATATACTCGTCAGTACGAATGGGTACAAACAATATGCTCGTCAGTACGAATGGGTACAAACGATTGCTCGATAGTACAGACGGGTACAAACGTTTTCTCGGTGGTACAAACGATATACTCGTCAGTCCGATGGGGTACAAACGATTGCTTGATATTATAGACGGGTACAAACGATTGCTCGATACAACAGTCGGGTACAACCGTTTTCTCGTTGGTACAAACGATATACTCGTCAGTACGAATGGGTACAAACGCCTGCTCGATAGTACAGACGCGTACAAACGTTTTCTCGTTGGTACAAACGATATACTCGTCAGTACGAATGGGTGCAAACGATTGCACGATAGTACATAGGTTTTCTCGGTGGTACATACGGAATACTCGTCGATACCAACGTGTACAAACGATTTCTGGGTGGTAAAAACGATATACTCCTCGATGCCAACGGATACAAACGATTTCTCGGTGGTACAAACGATATACTCGTCAGCACGAATGGGTACAAACAATTGCTAGGTGGTACAAACGATATACTTGTCAGTACGAACGGAAATAAAAAAATTTAAAAATCGAAAATTAAAAAATTTTCGACGGTGCAAACGGGTACAACCGATTCTCTTTTCAATCGCGTTTATTAAAATTGTTCAGCTCTAAATAGGTTGCGGTCCATTTTTCCATACCCTTGTACTTTTTTCCCCCTTAAGGTACAAACGAAATTTAAGGCGGTACAAACGGGTACACACCGAGTACAAACGAATGTAAACAAAAAAATTATTTTCTGTAAAGTCAGTTGCCAAGTTCACGCAGATGACTACCGCTTAATAATTTTAGTTCTACACGCTCCTTCCACTCTCTCTACTCTTAGCCAACATTTGCTGTTGAGTTGGAAGCTGAACGTGGGGAACAATTAGCCTCTGAGTGACCAAGATTAACTTGCTATCGATCCCAGGCACGGGGAAAGAGGAGGATAGTAAGTACGAATCACAGACCGCACTAGTGGAACTCTTCTCAGTGCATTTCCTCAATGCAGTCGAAAAGAAAAACCATGTTATTTAACCCTCCATGGTCATTGCGGGTCAAACTGACCCTACCGCCGAGGTTAGGGTTGAAGAACGGCAAATTCTTGGCGTTCAATGGGTTTTAGCTGGGCGGCCACGGAAGATTTAAAGTTCCCTCTGCACATAGGGACTAACAGTTTTTTAATTGCAGCGCCAGTTTGTCGGTGACAGCCGTTCAGAAAATATTTACTGTCAGCTGACCCTTCTTAGATTTTGGACTAAATGCTCTTTTCAAAATGTCTACAAGGCGACTAGTTTTTATCCAACAGTGTCATATCTCGAGAGTATCACCCGTCAATTTCACCAACAAATATTGAAGAATGTAATAATTATGATTTAAGGGGTTAGGCCACAGTAACTGGTATAAAATCATGTGCGAATTTAACAATTTTTTTTGCGTATGAAAAAGTGATTCACTCATAAAATGAATTACATATCTATTTAGTATGAATATCAAGCTGTTAGAAAATGTATATTTTTTCGATGTACAAAATGGCCGACTACTAGTATTTTCGCTTATTATCTTTTTTTTAGGCGTTCTGCGGAGTGACATTAAGCATCCACAATTTTTGACCTAGAACAAAAAACTAAAATTCTCGTCAATCTACATTAGAATACTTAGGGAAGTACGTACGGAATTAAAAAAATATTGTTTTATTCAAAAGTTGTTGGTATTTGAATGTTGTAGTTGTAGGAATGAATTTTCATTGTAAAATTTCGTATAAAACTGCTTATAAAATGAAAAGTTTTCGATAAATCAGAAATTCCGTACGTGCTTTTTCCGTACGAAAATTGTTGAAGTTATTTGTCACGCCAATTGGAAAAAAGCTGTTTCGAGAAAAACCCGTTTAAAGTTCTACATACGCCTCTGGCCGTGCCAGAGGTGGGCTTAGGTTATACGCTCAAAGTCGGTGAAAAAAATTGTTCTTGCTATAAATCGAATAGTAACTTATTCTTGTGATGATAAAACACCATTTTAGCGAGAAAAAAAATGCATTTTTTGAAAATTCTACTGTGCCCTTACCCCCAAGAGAAAAAGTTTATCAATGAGTATGAGTGGTGTGCGGCCGTGTTGATTATACGAGGTGTTGAGGAATCGGCTTCGATTCGGCCCGTGAGATTTCCAAGGTCGTGGTGGAAAGAAAGAAGGAGTTTTTTTCACTCGTTTACGTTTCGATCCTTGGTTCGGATCCTCTTCAGAAACTTTATTTGTTCTACAATTTTCGCGATACAAATTATATTAATGGAAATTACAGATTTTTTTAAAATTAAATTTAAAATAATAGTTGTATTCATTGTTATAAATAAGTTTTAAATGTGTTTTAATTATTTGTGTAAATTTTGTGTTAGTTTTTTCTCATAATTTTTCTAATCATGTTAATATTGTGTGAGTGATTATTTATAACAAGTTATTGTAAGAGAGATAAGAATTATGTTAGATAACGAACCTGAATATTGTCAATATTTCTAGATTTCTTTTGGTTTGTGCTTGGAGGATGGTTGATGTTGACAGTATGTTTGATGATGAAATACTGTCACGTGAGGTTGATTCGGAGAGTTTATTTCGAACCGTTTATTTATATTTCAATTGATAGATATCGTTTTTTGGTGATTGTATTATCTGCGAAAAATTGGTATGGTAAAAGAAACTTTATTTTGATCTATTGTCTTGATTAATGAGATGTTGTGTGAAAGTGGTAATTACCTATTGAAATAAACTGAATATATCCTCACAAGCACAAAGAAGAACACTAGAAAAAAAATTTCTCTGCTCTACATGTCGAGTAGTGACGTCCAAGAGAGTTCGAGAAAGACTAAGTGGCAAATGTATTGTTTCTGGAGAGAGGGAGAATGATCCTTTGTCAGTGCTGTGTCAAGAGTTTGGGGGTGCCCGTGTCATGGTAAGAGGTTAAAATGTTATGTCAAGAGTTTTTAAATTTAGTCACGAGTTTTAAAATTGACGTGTGTAGTTATGGTGATAAAATATTGTTATGATTATATTATTGAATTGTATATTGAGCTAAGATTTTTTATGTCAGTTCTAAAATTGATGGCATTGGGATGCGCTTTGATTTGTATCATTTCTAGGATCAATCTTTTTTTGAGCCATTTTTCATTGTTTAAAATTTTAACATCGTCAAATTTGAAATTTTACTATGTTAAACAATACATTTGTCACTTAGTCTTTCTCGAACTCTCTTGGACGTCACTACTCGACATGTAGAGCAGAGAAATTTTTTTTCTAGTTTTCTTCTTTGTGCTTGTGAGGATATATTCAGTTTATTTCAATAGGTAATTACCACTTTCACACAACATCTCATTAATCAAGACAATAGATCAAAATAAAGTTTCTTTTACCATACCAATTTTTCGCAGATAATACAATCACCAAAAAACGATTATATCTATCAATTGAAATATAAATAAACGGTTCGAAATAAACTCTCCGAATCAACCTCACGTGACAGTATTTCATCATCAAACATACTGTCAACATCAACCATCCTCCAAGCACAAACCAAAAGAAAACTAGAAATATTGACAATATTCAGGTTCGTTATCTAACATAATTCTTATCTCTCTTACAATAACTTGTTATAAATAATCACTCACACAATATTAACATGATTAGAAAAATTATGAGAAAAAACTAACACAAAATTTACACAAATCATTAAAACACATTTAAAACTTATTTATAACAATGAATACAACTATTATTTTAAATTTAATTTTAAAAAAATCTGTAATTTCTATTAATATAATTTGTATCGCGAAAATTGTAGAACAAATAAAGTTTCTGAAGAGGATCCGAACCAAGGATCGAAACGTAAACGAGTGAAAAAAACTCCTTCTTTCTTTCCACCACGACCTTGGAAATCTCACGGGCCGAATCGAAGCCGATTCCTCAACACCTCGAAAAAGTTTATCATTTGGAATTTTGATTGTTCAAGATTTTTCAAACCCATTTCATCATTTTATTTCTTACGTCAATGCGGATTTTTCCATATTCTAGAATGAAAAACGTATGCTCCTAATTGTTTTTGCTACCAATTCAAGTACGGTCAGCATTTGAAACCGACTGGCGTCATTTCGACCCCGTGTTATTAACGCGGAACTTTCCAGAAGCGTGACCACAGAGAGTTAATGAGGGGCTACTTGTCATCAATTGGATTTCAACGTGGGTTAAGGCCATGTGCCACACGCCAGAAAATTTCGACGCGGCCTCTCATTACGTCGGTAGCGCAGATCTCGTAGTTTTTAGCTACGAGTCGCTACCGACGGACAGCGCAGCGATCGCGAATTCGGTCTCGATGCTTCGCACTGGGACGAAGCGTCGAAGCCAAATAGACGGCGATCGCTGGTACGCGTGTGTGTGTGTGTGTGTGTATGTTAGCTACACCGACCGCGTGCAAAAAAAACGAATCCATTCTCGCGCGCCGTTCGCGGTCGTACGCAAGCACCTTACATCTATGTGTGTATCACACAATTCACACAACTATGCGTAGCGACCATGGTACGCTTGTATTGGAAGCATGCGCTCGCTCGGCAGGAGAGCGGTGAAACTTTGTTGCATTTTACATTGTATATGCAGCAATCGAATCGATTTTTTTTTCGACGACGGCCACAACTAAAAGACTCAGGCATTTTCCCATACTTTTTTAATTCATTTAAACAAATAAGCTCGAGCACAATTTGTAACATCGATGCTGCTTATCATTAACGATATCGATCCCTGCCAAAATTTCGAGCGACCGAAATCGCTCGAAACTCACTCTACAAAAGAGTGGTAAAATTTTACAATGCTCATTATTTAAACCAATGCGTTCAGAATTTTTATCTCTGCCGGGTTCATATTTGACAGCATTTTTTCGGCGGTCATCGGTGGAAATTTCTTTATGGTTGAATTTTCTAGCAAACGGGGTTTGCTAGAGACTCGGATGCTGGAAGGGTGGTAGCATTTCCCATTCTTTTTTAAGTAATTTAAACAAATAAGCTTGAAGACTATTTGGCATCTCGATGTCGCTCATCGACGACGAATTCGATCTCTGCTAAAATCTCAAGTCACGAGCGAGATCGCTCGAGACTCACTCTATAAAAGAGTTGTAAAATTTTACAATGCTCTTTGTTTAAACAATTGCGATCGGAATTTTTTTCTCTGCCATGGCTTATCTTCGGCAGGTTGTCTGCGGCCGACCAAATTCGGGAGCGAACGAGATCGACCGGGTCTCACTCTGCGAAAGAGTGGTAAAATTTTATTATTACTAAATTATTACTAACTATGCTAAAAAAAAATTCGTTTAGCATTTTTTCTCTCTGCCGGAATTCATCTTCGGCAGGTTTCTCCAAGGATCGATTTTTCTAGCAATGGCGATCGGAGAAGTCTCGCTCTACAAAAGAGCGGTAAAATTTGACTATCGCGAATTGTTTAGCGGTCATCGGTGAAAATTTTTCGAAAAATCGTTTTGTTAAAAGCACTTTTCAAAAATCCTTTGAAACTTAAAAAATGTTACAATGCTCTTTGTTTAAACAATTGCGATTGGCACTTTTTCTCTGCCATGGCTTATCTTCGGCAGGTTGTCTGCGGCTGACCAAATTCGCGAGCGAACGAGATCGACCGGGTCTCACTCTACGAAAGAGTGGTAAAATTTTATTATTACTAAATTATTACTAATTATGCTAAAAAAAATTCGTTTGGCATTTTTTCTCTCTGCCGGAGTTCATCTTCGGCAGGTTTCTCCAAAGATCGAATTTTCTCGCAATGACGATCGGAGAAGTCTCGCTCTACAGAAGAGTGGTAAAATTTTACTACCGCGAATTGTTTAGAGATCGTCGGTGTAAAATTTTCGAAAAATCGGTTTGCTGGACGCACTTTTAAAAAATCCTTGGAATCTTAAAAAATTTTACAATGCTCTTTGTTTAAACAATTGCGTTCGCCATTTTTTTCTCTGCCATGGCTTATCTTCGGCAGGTTGGCTGCGGCCGACCAAATTCGCGAGCGAGCGAACGCGATCGACCGAGTCTCACTGTGCGAAAGAGTGGTGAAATTTTATAATTATTGCTAAAATAAATACATTTAGAATTTTTTTGTCTCTGTCGGGATTTATCTTCGGCAAGTTCCTCCAAGGATCGAATTTTCTAGCAATGACGATCGCAGGAGTCTCGCCCTACAGAACAGCGGTGAAGTTTTACGATCGCGATATGTTTAAAGGAGGACACCAGTTGAAAACTTTCGAAAAAACATTTTTTTTGAAACATTTAACAAATCCTTATAACCTCCAAAAATATGATGAAAATTCGTTTATAGCCGAAAAAAAAACAGTTTTAACGTGGTTTTCGAGCTATTTTTATAGGGTCTCCGGCGCTGAAACGCGTCTTCGGCGATGCCATGCCGGTAGTCGCAATTCTCAACTCTTGTACGCCTATTATCTAAGGGGAGAAATTCACCGACTAAAAATAGTTTTATTTTCGACCAAAAGGTGGGATTAGATTATGGAAACAAAAGTTCTTCAGCTCTGTCGTTTAACCGTTGACTTCACACACGTTTTTTTCTCCAAACCACGCTTTCAACCACGAACTCGAACAATTTTCGTCCAATCGACTAATCCAATTTCTTCAATTTTTCAAAGTGTTTTTTGAAGCACTGTATCAATGTGAAAAATGGTCGCATCGAGATGAAAAAAAGCATCATGAAGCTTCAAGTTTCTAGTTGCGAGATCTGTCGTCAAAACAAATTTTTGAGCTACTGTAATCGCGCAATAATAAAAAATAGCGAGAGAAAATTTGATTCCAAATTTTTGGGGTTTTTTTTTCGAGGGTCCACGCGCTCGAGAATGTTATTGCAGTTAAATACATGTATAGATCTGTTAGCTTGTTTATTTTGTCTCTCGACGTCAATTTTTTGCTAAGATATGCGACTTTGAATGTAAAAAGATCCTTTTGTCTTCGATCACCGTTTTCTCGGCAACCAATGATTGCACGGGAAGCTTTGAAAACTTAAATAAATTTCCTACCCGACCCTTTCGTTGATTTTTTAGAAAAAAAAAACATTTTTTCACCATTAATATTAATTTGAAAAAAGACAAAAAATGACTTTTTATGGTTTTTCAGTAAATGTACTACTACTTTATATATTATAGGAAATGTATAATACTTTAAGTATTGATGGAAAGAATAGCGTTGCCCGGTTGTTAAGGTCAAGAAAAAAAATTCGAAAAATATCAATTTTTTTTCTTCAAATTTGTCAAACATTTTAGGAAACAATACTGACTCATTTTTACACGATGCGACCTTTGCGCACCATAATGCCACTCATCTTTAATTGCATTAATTAAAAGTTGATACACCCAAGTTGTATTCACTAGTCGATCTGAGAACTTGTATGAGATGAATTCTCGATATTTTCTGCGAAGTTTATTAGGGTTACAAAAAAACTTTCTTTTAAAACTGATCTTTTTTCAAAGAAAAAACCAATTAACATTTTTTTAAACTACTCTTTTTTTGGTAATTTTTTTCTACGTTTTGGTAAAAAAACTAGTCTAAAGTTTTTGTAAACTTTAACTTTTTTCAATTTTTGTTCATGCCTAGTTTGAAAAAAAAATGTTTTCTGGAACCCTAATAACCTTCGTAAAAAATATCAAGAGTTAATCGCATAAATGTTCTCAGATCGACTATTGAATACAGTTTAGGGTTATCAACTTTTAATTAATGCTATTAAACATGAGTGAAATTATAGTGCGTAAAGGCCGAATCGGGTAAAAAATGAGTCAGTATTGTTTCCTGAAATGTTTTACAAAGTTAAAAGCAATATTTTTTAAGAATTGAGATTTTTTGAATTTTTTTTTCTTACTAGTGCATATTTGTGAAAAGAGTCGAAGAAAATTGGTCTTTCCATTTTGATGCTGATTACACGGTGTTTAGAAACAATACACTTGTGCCTTTGATTGTTCTGTAAAACATTGATCAATGAGTTCGGAAAAACGGTTCGATGGATCATTTTGAAAATTAACAGGGGGCTATATTACGCTTGAAAAAAAACGCGGCAACATTAGTGTTTCCATCAATATTTGTAAGGTAATAGTAGATTTACTGACAAACTATAAAAAGTCACTTTTTGTCCTTTTTTCAAATTAATGTTAAGGGTGAAAAAATGTTTTTCTGAAAGGTCAACGAAAGGGGCTGGTAGGAAATTTATTCAAGTTTTCAAAGTTGCCCTTTAATTTCCGTTGCAATCATTGGTTGCTGAGATATCGATGAACAAAGACAAAAGGATCTTTTTTCATTTAAAGTAGGATATCTCAGCAAAAAATTGACGTAGAGAGACAAAAATCCAAATTAAAGCTGAATCAAGCTAACGGACCTATACATTGAGTTACGTGGAAAAAAATTAACTAGCCTAGAAAAATTAACTAGACTAGAAACCTTGAAAAAAAAACAAATAAATTTGGCAATTTTTTTTCCTCCGCTATTCTTATGATAGAGAGAAAACCGCAGCTCACAAAAAAAAATGCCAAAAAATCGCGAAACTAGAAACGTGAAGCTTCGAAGGTTTTTTTTATCTCGATGCGACCATTTTCACATAAATACAGCGCTTCAAAAAACACTCCAAAAAATGAAGAAATGTTCTGTTCCTTTAATTATTTGGAGTAGTACATAAAAATTATGGTCGAAAACACGAACTTTTTTTCAAACTCGTTACGATTTTTTTATGATTATTTTAAAATTTCTTGTATTTGACTTCTAAAACTAACATAATTAACAAAAATATTTCGCTCTTAGTTCCAGGATTAAATTTACGATAGTTCTACTGCGTTCCGCGGAGAGAGTATGAGGTTGAAGTTTGTATCGTTGGAACGCAACGAAAATTAATATTCGTGAATTCCTTTAATTTATTTTTGCAAATCTTGCTCACAAAAATCTTCTAACTATTTTTTTAGATGTTTATTTAGCGATCTACAATATAAATCTTAAAAAAAAGATTTTCTATAACAATAAAAATATAAAAAATAAAATGTAAGCAAGAGCTTTCGTTGCGTTTCAACGACGCAAACTTCAACACTATGGAGAGGGTTGACTGAAAACCAGTAGTGCTATAGCGACTCGTACACCGCGATTTTCTATTCTTTTGACAAATAAACTCTTTTTACATACTTCAATATATACCTGATAAAGCCTAACAGTTCTTTTGAACATGTATTTTATTGGTTTCTGTTTTTTTAAATCTAAAAAAACGGTCGAAAATGGGCAGTGACGGTGGTGTTCTCCTTCCTTGACACACTGCGTCATTTTGACCTGAACGAATTTGAAATAAAATGCTGACTTTCCCAAAATAGAAAGTTTTCAATAATTGTTTACAACAATTCAACTTTAGGCTTTCCGAGTTGCTAACGACTTGCCCTGTGGAAAGGTTGTGACATCTTACCGTCCGTTGTAATAAATTGAAACAAATACCTCGACCACGATTCATATACACTTTGTCCACCGCTCGCCTCACGAAGGTAGGGGTAGGGTGCTGATGTCATCAGACGACGGAGATTCAGCCCGGACAGTGGCTTATTCTCCTCGAAAAGTTTCATCGCAAATATTTTGTCCATAGTCTACCAGGGAACGGAGAAGAAACTCTGCGTTACGCTGGTCTATCTCGAAACACAATTTTTCAAAACGGCATGCCGCATGACACCAAACATTTTCATTATTTTCACTCCAAATTTTGAGTACACATTTAAAATAATATTCCAAAGAGAAATACGTACGGGACTTTCTATGAGTTAGTTATAACATTAGTAATTTACGAAATGATAATCCTTTTTTTCTGTCGAAAATCAAGTTTTTGGTTTAATGCTCCCCAATTACACAAAAATTATTATTTTCACAATCCTCTACGTATTTCTCTAGCTATACTTGTGTAAATTGATAGAAATTTTTTATTTTATTCTAAAATAAAATTTGCGTCAGCTATACTGCGTGCCACAAAGCGTCTCAAACTCAACATGCCTCACCAGAATGGCTCCAGCGTCACCTTTTGGCATAATTTTTTAATATATATTTCATTTCGGTCACTCGAAGATTTGACTAATAACATCGTTGAATATTAATAGTCTCTCATTTGTCCTAAAAAAATCGCGAAATATCACTCAATTTTGGCCGTTTACAGTAGTGTAAGCCCTTATGGTAAAACGAGCGTGCGCTCTTGATTTCTATCGATTTTGTTCAAATTTTAACCAGACATTATTGATATTATTATGCAAGTTTGAGTGAAATTTCAGAACAGTTGACTATTTAGATTGGGAGATAATGGATTTTTCAATAGCAACTTTTAATACTGCAGGGTCTGCATTGGCCGAAAGTCAGGTCACATAATTCGGCGTACCATTCTATTGGATTATTCATTTTGAAAAAAAAATTATGATCAGATAGCAAACTAGTTAGGGAACGAGTGAAAAAAGTTTGGATTGTCTTTGCTATTCAGTTTTGCTAAAGACGTTCAGTAACGACAGAATAACTCTCGGTAAAAAATATTTGTCCCCTATGATAAGAAGACATTATGCAACACCGTAGATCAGTATTGTTCAATATGTTGAGAAAAAAGATAATTATCGTGTTCCTAAAGTTGAAAACTTTTAACGTAAAAAGAAATATTTGCGTTATAAACATTAATATTTTATCTTGATTATGTTATTGCCTTGTGTCTTTTTATAGAGGACAAATATGTGTTACAAAAAATTACTCTGTCTAAATTTCAATGCCGACCCTGCAGTGTTAAAAGTTGCAATTTCAAAACCCATTATCTCCGAATCTACATAGTCGACTGTTCTGAAATTTCACTGAAACATGCATAATTATACGAACAATGTCTGGTTAAAATTCGAACAAAATCTATAAAAATCAAGAGCGCATGCTTGTTCTACCTTAACACGTTCAACTGTTGGGCATTCAATTCTGTTGGGCTGAAGGTTTGGACCCATCGACTCTGAGTATGAGATGATGGTAGCCGTAACCATTGCAACGCAAGAAGGCCCTAGCGTCCTCGCCCTTTGTTTTTAAACGTACATACGTAAGCGAAAGGCCTTGCACAGATTGGTGGTGCGATCCATGGCGAGATGTTGTTCCTTGAGGTCAGCCTCGCTCGTGCTCTCAGAGACATTGGAGACAGCGGTGATATCATCTCGACACTGGGACTATATATTGTAGCTGCGACGATTGACGCGGTTTCTTATCCTCGGCAGTACGTACTTGCTGCACTGGATAAATCCGATGGTACATCTAGATGGTAAATCCGATGCTATTTGAGTTCTGGTTCCTACATGATAGCCCAGGTACCGTACCTACCACGTGTGTGCGTACCGTATCGGTACTAGCATTAGTATGGTGAGGATACGGAACCGGTATATCTTATTATTGCACAGTGTACCCGTACCATACTAGTAACACGTACATTTGCGTGTAGCATGTACTACCGTACAGGTACACCGTAGGGTACTATCTCTTTCATCGGAGATGAAAGTTTTCTTGCATCGGAGCCCTTGGCTGTTTGACACATCGGCGAGCGGGACAGCCATGCGAGGGAAGATCGTGGCAAATAACAAAGCACGTAAATTGAAGTTATCAAGTTATAGCACGTACGTACCTTGCCTTCCGGTGTTTTCTCCTTCGGCTTCTCGCTGTTACTATGTTCCTCGATCTTCTTCGTGAAATCGGCCGCTGCGATTTTCTCGTCGATTACTTCTTTGTCGGGATTTGTCGTCGGTGGTGTGCCGGCGAGCTGAGGCGACGTCCTCGACCACCGGGCTCGTTTCGTTTTTCACGTCAAAAGAAAACTCACCAAAACGCGACGAAAACAAACTTCACTCTATCACACACTATTACACATCGTTTGAAATATATTTCGAACGAATGTGCGAGGTTATGGCTCAGGCTTTCGACCTGTCAAAAATAAATTGTTCCGGAAGGAGGCGAGCGAGGTCGGTAAAAAAGGGCGAAGCGAGCTGCGCGCCGCTAGTGAGAAAACGGATGAACTGAACGCTTGCTCCGGTAACTGATATTTTGAGCTTAGTCGATACATTTTTGCTACATTTATGTAAAAATTTCAAAATGCCTTTTCTCCGCCATTTGTTCATGAAAACAGATGAAACAAAGCTTAAAATGTGTGCTTTTTTACGGTCCAGAGGATGACGCTCAGAAAATCACCGAAAATGCGATGCAATGGTTAATAATTCACCATTTTTCGCAGGGTAACCACAAACTGTAATTTTTTTTTGGAAATTTTGCATAACGGAGGGCATCATCCTCTCGGAGCAAGTGTCCTGCATGCACACAACAAATTTCATTCCAATCGGTTGTTCCGTTTGGGAGAATTCTTTTTTCAAAATTTCGATGCGGTCGGAGGCATGTGGCACATCGCCTTAAGCCGAGGGCACAGCTAGTATACTTCACAAAATTGAATATTCCATTAAAATTGCCTATGCAAGGAACATGACTTAAGTGTCCGCCTTCGATTTTACCCCTTAATTACATTTTTTTCAATACTCTTATAGTGGATTTCTCATAGGTTCACATAAGAAGAATTTTGGTTTTTGTTTCATTCAGATAGGTGGACTGCTTGTGGGTGAAACTGCATAACCAACCCTCGACATGCCTTTCTCTGAGGAGTGGTTTCCGCTGATATAAAAAAATACGTGTCTAATAGTTTTTAATGCTTTATCACATATATGAGTTTCAACAAAATCGGGAACAGATGATTAAGTGATGTTCCTTGTTCGTTATCAAATTAACATTATTAATATTATATTGAACGAATCGATTGAGCTCTGTAAAACCCTGAGATAGCTCGGATTCACAATAGATAACAGTTAAAGTGTATAACTGACACACAAAAATGATCCAAATAAAAACTGCAGCAGAAGTCTCGTACTCCTCCGCACTCTGGTATGGAAGCAAATACATTGCATGGAATAAGCTACAAAAATCTATAATGGCATCTACTGAGACGTCTCCGAGTAAGGACGTTCGCGATACTACAACTTAAAAAACGATGCCCCAAGATCATTTAGTTCCCAATGTTTCTTCATATACCTCTGCAGAGTGTTAGGTTTCCATCTCTTATTTTATCCGATACTTGTCGGTTCACAATTTTTAGTTGCTGACAGCATTAGTATCCGTTTATCAATCTAACTGCCATGAGACGATGCGACGAAAAACCCAACATTGAATTTTCATCGTTGCAAAGAAACAACCAACACAACATTACTGACGTAAAGAAGTTATGTCAAGGACATTCGCTTATACATTCTTTTCGTTTCATTATCTTATTTCGATGCGAGAATGGATAGGAAATAAAATCTCAGCGGCCGAATCTATCTGTGTTTGCGCCGCATTATAGTACACGGTTTAACTGTAAGTATGACTGCTTGAAATAAGTGATTGGATATTGGACAAATCTTTTAAAATTAAGATGAGTTTTTTAGCCATTTTTTATTTTTAAAGCCTCCATTTTTTCAGCTTGAAAGTGATGTTCGATATGTCCCAGCCCCCTAATTTTTCAACCGTATATTTGAAAAATCTGACAAAATTTCACGTACATCAAACAGAGGGTTAATCCCTCCTACCTGTTTCGTCCGGTCGTACTATTGGAATATTATGAGCGCGGATTATTAAATAGAAGTGCGATTAGTATACAATAAATTACTGTGGTGCAACATCCCAAATAATAATAACTACATATTATTTAAACTTTGACGCTTCAAATAGCTGTACAATTAATCAACTACGGAACTTTGGGTGCGTTCCAGCACACACTTAGTCGGTTTTTTAAATTACTTATTCGGCTCCCATTACCTACCGTGAGTCATTTTATCGGAAGGCTTTTGTACGTTGATTTTTATTCTGTTCTATTTTCCCAAATACATCCAACAAATGCATTCGCATTGTCGTATTCGCGTACGTGTCTCGCTTCTCGCTCATGAAGTCATCAAACAAGAGTCAATAATACAAACCCTACAAGCAGTAAAGAAGCCCAAGCATCCTTCATCCCGAGACTAAGACTTGAACAAAATACCACATTATTTTAGAATCTGTCACTCAAAATAAGTTTTTCAAATGAACACGAATGGAATCTGTTGTATTGATTAATTTGTGTTATTCTTTGATCTAATAACCGGATTGTCGAGTGAGGCTCACATTGAAACTATGTTTCGATTTTTTAAATTTTGTTTAGTATTTTTTGTACGATTAACGAATTATTATCGATTTATTCATACATCGGTTATCATTCCATTTTTTGGTTCGAACACCTTTAAGCCCTGTTCCCTCCACGAAAAAATCAAAAGTGAACAACTAATCACCCTCAACCAGAAATCTTCGATCGGCACGTTTTTGCAACCGTTTTCTTAATCTTTTTACGCATTATTCTCTCGATGCTGATGTTCATATGGTTGGAATGCAATGGGAATTTCTTTTCGTTTTTTATTTCTTCATTTTTTAGATTAAACAAAAAAAAATTGAGGTCTTTTTGTAGCTACCATCTGGTAAAAGAAAATTGAGCGATCCCAAAATATTTAAATTCATTGCATTCCAACGGCGCCAACTTCAATTTCATATTTTTAGTTTACGGTATATGGTGTTAAGTCCCACCTTAGCTGTAAAAAAAAATCTTGGTCTACAAATTGAAACGCCGTCGATGGTTCAATTTGACCAGTGGCGTAGCGTGAGGGCGGTGGAGGGGGGGCAGAGGGGGCCATGGCCCCGGGCGGCGCAGATGTGGGGCGGCCGTGGCGAGCGGAACTTAGTTGCGAAAATAGGGGGGGGGGGGGGGGGGGGCAAATTTAGGATTAGCCCCGGGCGGCAAAAATCAACGCTACGCCACTGAATTTGGCACTACATATAGTGTTTTCAATAACGACCCTGTGAGTGATAACGAGAAAACAAGATCATCACGGATCCGAATGGCATTCCATGGCATTTGTACATGTAAACGTTGTGCATAATTGTTCATATAAACCATATACTACTGCATGAGGCATTGACGGTGGGCATTTCGCCGAGTTCGAAATCAAGGAGGGTCATATAAGTCTATTGAGGCGTGACATCTATGCGGCTCACCAAAAAATTAGACTTTTTTGGCCATTTTTTCAGAATACCAAAAAATCTCTTAATATAAGGTTTGGAGGGTTTACTCTACGTGTGTTGAAGTATACAAAAAAAAAGTTTATGTCGAAATACGAAATGGCGGCTCAGTCGTAGCTACTTTTACAGATTGGCACCTAGAAGAATAAAACTTCATCATTGACATTAGTTTTGTTAGAGAAGTACACACGATTATAAAAAATATGGTTTTTTCGGAAAATGGCAACATTTTAAATACACTTTTTAAAATAAATAATCGGCCATAATTTGTTTACAAGAAACGAGAATTTTTAGTGAATCGTAAAGTTCGTGTGTACTTCTTTAGAGAATCCAGCTAAGAAGCTATAGTTAAAATTTCAAGTCAATCGGATCAAACCGGCCGAATTATGCGTCCTCCTGATTTAAAAAAACATGTTTCCGAGAAAAACGCGTTTGAAGTTTCAAAACTGATTTCGAAGCTATCTTCCAAATAACGGAATCGAAGCTCTCATTTGAATTCGGCGAGTATCCACGGACGTATTTTGATAGTAGGAATTCGGTTGTTAGGTCGTTGTACATTTGTTATTCAACGACTGGACTAAACGACTCCAAATTTCTACCTCCACCTGTTTCATGCGTTTCAGAGCGCTCGGAGGCGCTACAGAAAATAAACTCTAAAGTTTAGGGGGAAAAAACAAATTTTCGCGTACATTTCATTTAGTACATCATTCTTATGTCGTTTATACCTCATTTGAGTCGATAAAAAACCGTCAAACATTTGCTTCTATTCAGATATAACGCCTTAAGCCGACGGAGAGGATGTACTACGTGACATATGATTGCGAGAAAGACAGCTGAAATTTTCAAACAGAGATTCTTCGCCGATGAATAATATTAAGGGCAAAAAAATCGTCAAGCTTTGCGTCAGGGAATTCTCCAGAGTCTAATACTTTGTTTAACCTAAAAAACTTCATCACCTATGAGAAAGCTGGGTTGCAAAATTTGTGAGGTTATGTTGACCTTGTACATGCCCTTGCGAACCCCATTAGACAGGTCGTAGGTTGAAAATGTTGTTGAAAATTATTTTTTTTCTCACTATATCCCCGGTCCTTTCATTCGCCATTTTATAAATGTGTACATCAGGCATAATCAGAAACCAGATCAACCTCGGAAGTAAAGATAAGCAATATTAGACAGAAAAAAACGATCGGTACGAAGATAATCGATGCTTGAATAAATCGATATTAACTGATCGATCGTCCATAAAACGTATGGATGAATCGCTTATTTAAAAAAAGGAAGAAACGCTGCTGTAATTTTATTAGTACTTAAAAATCCGGTGATTTTGGGCCCAAAAAACAGGTCGCTTTTCAATATTTTTTTCTGATAAGAGTTTTTGGAGTGTAAGTTAATAATATTTAAACAAAGTGCCATCGTTGCTACATGACCAATCGATGTAAGGGTTCTGCCTGCGTAGAAATTTTTATCTGACAGCCCCAACTGTGATCATGCCACTATCATACTGCGGTTGGGAATACCCTACGAAGGTACGCCTGATCGGTGCCGTATGTTCACCGGATCAATGGAACCGTAGTGCGGGACTACGAAGGCTACCTTACGTCGGCCTGATCAGGGTGTCTTTTTATTTCCGTACTACACTGACAGAAAAATTCTATCGATATTAACTAGATGCGGCTAATTGATTTAAAAAAATTTGAATTAACTAGATTTGTCGTGAAATAAAATTTGTCCTACTGCATTCCATTATTCGAATAATTTATTTTAAAAATATTTATCCAAATGAGATCTATTTAATATTGTCTAATACTTGAATACGTTATTTATTCCTAATAAATCTGTGATTCGCTTTCATCGATTCAAAAAACTATTTAGTTGAATTGACTAAATGTCGCTATGTAATTTTTTTAAATTTAAATTAAATAGAATTTTCGTAGTCAGACATTTTTCTATTTAATCGAATTAATGGTCTGTATTGATTGCAACAAATACTTACTGTATGTATGTAATTTATACATATATATAACATACATACATACTTGCTGATTTGAATCAAGCTATCGATCAACATTTGGCTATGACATTTTTTAGTTGGTCCTACAAATGTATTGATTTGTTTTCATACTGTTACCGCACGCATTATGCATGTATACATGCTATACAAATATATAAATTCAACATTCTTTTGATGCATACACCTTTAGTGTCTAGTGTGTGAATACAAAAATATTGATGGTGACTAGATAGAAAGAAATATCTCATGGCTGTATGATATTCCTGACCTAGCCATGACCAAGTTATTTTCAGCTAGTGACTGGGAAGAAAAAAATAGGTGACGACTAGATAACAAAAAATTGCGGCCATGTATATATTTTTCCGTGATTTTTTTTGCACATTATTTACATCATTGCACCCTTTTACGATATTCTTCGTTGTTCATTAATTACGGTTATGATATTTGCGCTGTGAATATATTAATAGTTCAATTTTAAATGATATCAACAAACGCTTACGCCGTAACGTGGTTTCGATCCCGGGACTTATGGGTCATGAGTTGCGACGTTGTCCACTGAGCCAGTTTTACTTGTTTAATTTCTAACTTTTCGTATCGTCTACATATGTTACAATTAGCAATGTTAGCTTATTAAAAAAATGGGTAGTTTAAGAAATGTAAATAACATTGTTGGATCAATGACTTAATTGCGTTCGCATTGAGAGCGATAATCGCATAGAATTACATAAACTTAAATTGTATTTTTCCGATAATTTATTCCGGCTTGCAGTTTGCTAGTCCTGGCTAGGTCATCGCGAGATACCGACTTGAGGATTTTTTTATTCGCAACGTCATATGTAACTTAAATTGCTTAGCCGATCATGAGCCAATCGCTCGATGGAACTAGACGTAGTCACATAACCACACTTTGTCATTTGCGACCAAGATCGGCTGGGCAGTGACTACCCAAGGGGTGCATAGCCGCAGTTAGTTATAGTGTTGGCTAGGTCATAGCGAGATACCTACTTGATAATTTTTTTATTCGCAACGCCATTTGTAACTCACGTCGCTTACCCAGCCATGAGCAAATCGCTTGATGGAATTACAAGTAGTCGCAAAACCATACTTTTTCATTTGTGACCAATATCTGCTGGGCAGCGACTAGTCAAGGGGTGCATAGCCGAAGGTAGTTAGTGTTGGCCAGGTCATCGCGACATAACAACTTGAGAATTTTATTCTTGTGCAAATCTATCTGGAACTCAAGTTGGCTAGCCAGCCATAAGTCATTCGCTCGATGGAACTACATGTAGTCACATAACCTATATTTGTCATTTGTGACCAAGATCAGCTGGGCAGTGACTAGACAAGCGCCGGATAACAAAACATTCAGTATATTACTAGAGCATAGCGAGGCAACCATTCGTTGGTTCGTATAAGCTCAATTGGGCGAGCCAGTTCGAGGTCGTGCCTCAGACAGGCTAGCACAATTTCTACTCGGGAAACCAAGGATTCCCCCTCTCCACCCAGGGTATAACTATTATGATTGCGGACGATTAAATGAAATCGAGATCGGTATGTAATAAATTATTTTGATACAGCATACACAATCATAATAACTGCATATTGGTTAAACATGCATTCTTCAAATAATTGCATAAACAAATTACTACAGAACTCGACAGTGGAGGAAAGACAGTGGGAGCAAGAATATTAACCCGACTAGAAATTTGGATCCAGCAGCCTGATAACTGATCAGGCCGCTTTCAAGATGCGGTCCGTAATACCGTAGTACGACACGTCTGATCAATGCCCGATGTCCCCCGAACCAGTGGAAACTAAGTCCGGGCGCGAGTAGGCACCGTGAACGAGGCCAAGTACGGTAGCCTGTATGCCGCCGTAATATGGCGTCCATGGACGCCGTGTTACGGCACGCCTGCTCTGTGCCGGATGTCGACCGCATTAGTAAAGCCTTAGTACGGACGCGAGGAGTCACCACAAACAGGCCGAAGTACGGTAGCCTGTATGTCGCCGTAATATGGCGTCCATAGACGTAGTTGGCGAATCAAGATTTTGAGGTTAGGTTTCATTGACGTTTGAGATATAAACCGCACGAATTCGAATAATCTACACTCTGCGAGCAGGTAATAAAACTGGACAAATTGTTTGTATACGAACGAACTAAAGCGATATTATTTAAGGGGTTACCCCCACTTGCGATTTTGAAAAAATATATTTTTTTATTGCATTTTTTAGAAGTATAAGTATCTGAGAATATGTCCTGAAAATTTCAAGTCGATCCAAACAAAATTGACTGAGATATGAGCGTTGAAAGAGAAGAATCCGCGTTGAAAGAGCGTTGAAAGAGAAACTTTAAACGCGTTTTTCTCAAAATGGCATTTCTGACTTCAGTCCGGTGACCAAGTCAGGTGACCAAGATTACTTGAACACTAATGAACCGATCTTCTTGAAATTTTGCAGGCTTATTTAATACATAAAAATGTAGTCTTTAATCGTTCGATTTTTTTTTCGAAAAAATGGCCGTTTTATAGCCAAAAAACGGCCGTTTTTTTCGTTAAAATCGAACCATTAAGTTTGACTGTCCGCCAATTTGTGAAAAATGAATATTTTTTAAAATCCTTCGATTAAAGACTAGTTTATACTTATATTTGACTAAATCCATCCGCATTTTTTTTCAGATGATCCATTTCGCCGCAATGTTGGTCAAGCCGCAAACCGTGTATATAAAAACATTATTTCATTGACGGCCATTTGCCACTAAACGATGTAATATTTTTCAATAAAAAAATTACTGAAAGTTCTTCAAGATGTGTTCATTAAGATGGTATATTGATCGATTAAAAAAGTTTTGTAGTTTTCTTTTAAAAAATTCATGAGAAAGGCCTTTTTTGCGCTACAAGTGGGGGTAACGCCCTAATAATACACAATCCAAAATATTCTTAATGGCACAATTTAAAATGACTGATGAATATACACATATATATATATGTGTGTGTATATGTATATACACACACACACACACACACACACACACACACACACACACACACACACGCACGCACGCACGCACACACACACACACACACACACACACACACACACACACACACACACACACAAAGGATGATCCAGAATAGGTGTATCAGCGGGAAATCCCGGGTTCAGCAAGTTACTTCGAACTATTCTACTGAGCCGTTTTTTATTTATTGACCGCGTCATCAAATGGGAAGCATCAGAAAATAGGCATTCGATCTTCGAAAGGAACGCTCGAATCCGCCATGATGGACGCTCGAAAAGGGCCGAAGAGTAGACGAAGGGCCACGTAGCGGTAGCTGACATCAGGAGGGTTCTGCGAAAACGCAGCGTTTGACAGACGCCAGCGCGCGTGATCTGGCGTTTAGCGAATCATTCGCTACGTTAGCTGTCAACCTATCCGGTTCGAGACTCGTGACAAGCCGCACGATTTGACGTTTCACCTATCGTCTGCTATCGGTCGGCGTGCCAAAGAATGGAGCACGCCGCAATTCATAAGATTTACGATTTTGATTGTGTTTATCCATTGAGTGCCTGTTCATTTCGTTTTCTTAAGAAATAAAAATTAACAAAACCAGAAAATTGTCAATGATCATTAAATGTCGATATACCGAGCGATTTTTTTTGCGTATTGAAAAAAATCAACAGCCGAATTTTTATTAACAAACTCTCAATAATGTGATGCTAAATTTTCGAGGATTCGATGTTTTTCGGATTCCATTTCTCATTCGACCATTCCGTCTTATATGATAGTCGGAATGCAAAGTGTGTTCGTGCTGGGTTAGGGAACATGAGGAGAAGCTTTGCATTTTCTCATTAAGGGAGACGAAATCAGTTGGTTTCAGCAAAAGAAAATCGATACTACGTTTTTTGAGGATTGAAACAAGGTGAGAAGATCTTCTGTACCGCCTGAGATGCAATTTTTCACGTGCCGATAGCGATTGATTCCGGAAATCCTAAAGTGTTGCCCGTTCGTTTGTGATTTCTCTTAAGAATATTAGAATGCCAACGTAGTCTGAAATGTCAAAATTTGCGCACTTTTAAAAAAGAATGTTATTTAGTGGCAATCGTCCGAGTTCAGTTACAGCGATATATCATCCACGTCTTCAGCTTCGTTTACTGAACCAGAGGTAAAATCGATGCAGTTTATGACGAGTATGACGGGGTTATGGTGAAAACTACCGGAATGTACAAATCGAGCCGTTGATTTCATCTTTTACACGTACACAAAGGAGCTATCGTAATCGCAGGTTATGCCTCTGCTTTCATGATCCACTCTACCCGATCGGGAACGAGATGAAATAAACGACAAATTCGACGGGACGGTTTCGAGAATGTGTTACGGATGCTAGAAAAATGATCGAGAGAATCGATTTCATCTCGTTCCCGATCAAGTAGAGTGGATCATGTAAGCAGAGGTATAAGCTGTGAATGCGATATCTCCTACATACATTCGGGTTGTTTTCACCATAACCGCGTCATACTCGTCATAAGCTGCATCGATTTCATCTCTGGTTCAGTAAACGATGCTGACGACGTGGATGGTCTATCGCTGTAACTGAACTCGGAAGATTGCCACTCAGTTCCTAGCGAACAACGGTGAAATCGATTATTTCAATCATTTTTCTAGCATCCGTAACACATTCTCGAAACCGTCTCTTCGAGTATGTCGTTGATTTCATCTCGTTCCCGATCGGGGAGAGTAGATCTTGTAAGCGGAGGTATAAGCTGCAATTACGATAGCTCCTTTGCGTACGTGTAAACGATGAAATCAACGGCTCGATTGGTACATTCGGGTACTTTTCACCATAACCGCGTCGTACTCGTCATAAACTGCATCGATTTCATCTCTGGTTCAGTAAACGATGCTGACGACGTGGATGGTCTATCGCCAAAACGGAACTCAGACGATTGCCACTCAGTTCCTAGCGAACGGAGGTGAAATCGATTCTCTCAATCATTTTTCTAGCATCCATAACACATTCTCGAAACACCTGTGTTAAGTTGGCAACCGACTTTACAAAAAGTAATTTTTTTTGTATTCGTTTGTACTCGTCTTGATACCCGTTCGTACCCCCTTAAATTTTGTTTGTACCTTAAGGGGAGAAAAAGTACGAGGGTATGGAAAATAGACCGCAACCCATTTAGAGCTAAACAATTTTAATAAACGCAATTGAAAAGAGCATCGTTTGTACCGTTAAACATGTTTTTTTTTTCAATTTTTTTAAAATCAAAATCGAATTTTTAATTGCCATTCGTACTGACGAGTATATCGTTTGTACCACTGAGAAATCGTTTGTACCCATTCATACTGACGAGTATATCGTTTGTACCCCCGAGAAAACGTTTGTACCCGTCTGTACTATCGAGCAGTCGTTTTTACCCGTTGGTATCGACGAGTGTATCGTTTATACCACCGAGAAAACGTTTGTTCGCGGCTGTAGTGTCGAGGAATCGTTTGTACCCATTCGTACTGACGAGTATATCGTTTGTACCACCGAGAAAACGTTTGTACACGTCTATACTACCGAGAAATCGTTTGTACCCGTTGGTATTGACGAGTATATCGTTTGTACCACCGAAAAAACGTTTGTACCCGTCTGTACTATCGAGCAATCGTTTGTACCCGTCCGCATCGACGAGTATATCGTTTGCACCCATTTGTACTGACGAGTATATCGTTCGTACCGCCGAGCAACCCGTTCGTACCCGTTCGCATCGACGAGTATATCGTTCGTACCACCGAGAAATCGTTTGTACCCTTTTACACTATCAAGCAATCTTTTGTACTCGTTCGTATCGACGAGCATATCCTTTGTATCGCCGATTAATCGTATGTACCCGTCTGTACCATCGAGCAATCGTTTGTACCACCGAGAAATTGCTTGTATCCGTTTGAACCAACGAGTAAATCGTTTGTGCCCGATTGTACCGTCTTAAATATAATTTGTATCTTAAGAGGGAGAAAGGTATGAGGATATGGAAAATGGGCCGTAACCAATTGAGAGCTAAATGGTTTTAAAATACGACATGTCAAGGGAAACGTTCGTACCCGTTTTTACCGTTGTAAATTAAAAAAAAGTTGTTGATTTTTTATTTTCGTTTTAATGGGGCGTCATTGACGGTAAGAAGCTTAATTTAGTTTGGGCCTTTAAGGAGGCGAAAATACAGGGTGTGAATGAGAAAAAAATTGACCACAAACAGGTACAAACAATATACTCGTACGTAGGACGAGAACAACTCTTCATTTAGCGGTATAAACGATAGGTCAGTGGTACAACCGATATGCTCGTCGATACGAACGGGTAAAAATTTACACTCGGCGGTAAAAACGATATACTTGTCACTATGGACCGAAACACACGATTCAACGGATGTACAAATTACTTTCTCGTTGGTACGAAAGGGTACAAAGGATTGCTCGGTGGCAGAAACCCAAGCAAACGTTTTCTCGGCGGTACAAACGATATGTTCGTCAGTCCGAATGAGTACTAACGTTTCCTCGGTGGTACAAACGATATACTCGTCAGTACGAATGAGTACAAACGATTGCTCGATAGTACAGACAGGTACAAACGTTTTCTCGGTGGTACAAACGATATACTCGTCGATACTAACGGGTACAAACGGTTTCTCGGTGGTACGAACGATATACTCGTCGATACCAACGGGTACAAACGATAGCTCGATAGTACAGACGGGTACAACGTATTCTCGGTGGTACAAACGATATACTCGTCAGTACGAATGGGTACAAACAATTTACCCGTCCGTACGCACGGGTACAAGCGATTACACGGTGGTAGAAACAATATACTCACCGATACGAGTGGGTAGAAACAATCGCTAGGTGGTACAAACGATATACTTGTCGGTACGAACGAAAGTAAAAAAATAAAAAAAACGAAATTTTGTTCCACAAAAAAATGAAAAACAAATTGAAAAAAAAATTCAACGTGACAAACGGGTACAAACGATTCTCTTTTCAATCGCGTTTATTAAAATTATTTAGCTCTCAATGGGTTGCGGTTCATTTTTTCATACCCTCGTACTTTTTCCTCCCTTGTGGTACAAACGAAATTTATGGCGGTAAAACGGGTACAAACTGAGTACAAACGAATGCAAAAAAAAATACGTTCCGTAAAGTCGGTTGCCAACTTCACACAGGTTCTCGAAACCGTCCCGTCGAGTTTGTCGTTGATTTCATCTCGTTCCCGATCGGGGAGAGTGGCTCATGTAAGCAGAGGTGCGATTTCGTTAGCTCCTTTGGGTACGTGTAAATCACTGTACCCACCACAGCTGCGATTACGATAGCTCTTTTGCGTACGTGTAAAAGATGAAATCAATGGCTCGATTGGCACATTCGGGCAGTTTTCACCATAACCGCGTCATACTCGTCATAAATAGCATCGATTTCATCTCTGGTTCAGTAAACCATGCTGACGACGTGGATGGTCTATCGCTGTATCTGAACTCGGACGATTTCCACTAACAAGGGGACCTTACAGGCTGTCACTCACGGATTTTAGCCGTAGCTATTGCCGAAACGGAGCTCAGACGATTGCCACTCCGTTCCTAGCGAACAAAGGTGAAATCGATTTTGTCAATCATTTTTCTAGCATCCATAACAAATTCCAGAAACCGTCCCGTCGAGTTTGTCGTTGATTTCATCTCGTTCTCGATCGGGGAGAGTGGATCATGTAAGCAGAGGTAGAAGCTGCGAATACGATCGCTCCTTTGCGTACGTGCAAAAGATGAAATCAACGGATCGATTGGTACATTCGGGTAGTTTTCACCATAACCCCGTCATACTCGTCATAAACTGCATCGATTTCATATCTGGTTCAGTAAACGAAGGTGCAGACGTGGATGGTCTATCGCTGTATCTGAACTCGGACGATTTCCACTAACAAGGCCTGACCACAACCAGACCACACAACCTTACAGGCTGTCACTCACGGATTTTGATAAGTCTCAGATATGTTGTAGAGGGACCTACCCTGAGTTCCTGAGTAAAGGGATTTTATACAACGCTCTTTAGGTTTCAAGAAAAAACGTTCGAAAGTTTAGCTCGTAGCTACTAGTAGCGACTATACCGGTACGGTTGCAGCTTTGTCGAACCAGCGGGCGTGGCCCAGTGGGCAAGATTCCCGGCTCTGACGCTCGAGGTCCAGGGTTCGACTCCCATGATGGGGTTTTTTTTTCACAAAATATAAATAAATTCGATGGATGATGCAAAACCATCTGATTATTTATATTTATTTTATTTATCTATTTTAAAAATTTTTTTACTCATTTTTTTAAATGTTCACTTTCCATTTTTTTTTCAAATTATTTATTATTATTTTATTTTTCACGCAGAAAAAAAGAGAGGAAGAAATTATAACATCTTTCACAAGAAACTGCAGTTTATTATTTTTCATTACAATATACAGGTTTTTCTTACTCGCTATCATTGTGGTCGCTTGTTACATCAGAACAATATTGCGGGTGGTATTTGTCCCAAAAGCAAGCAAAACACAAGACCAAAGAGCAATGCGCACATTGTATAAAAGCTATGGCCTTGCAGGCGCACGGAGGTTTGAGCAGCGTTATTGGAAAGCATACTTGATTGACATTTAAAAACAGCGGACTTTCCTCAATCAACTTAGATGCAAACCACGCATATTTAATTATCGGCGCGAAAGTAGGTGCGCTTAATTGATGAAGAATCAAAGAATGAACTTGTATAGAATCTTCCCTTGACGCAATTCTCTGTTATTTTTTTTAACAAATCGGGTGCATTGTGTATTTATTTTGTGAAACTTTTCACTTGCCGGTAAAAATATACATCGCACGGTTAGCAAATCGGCGTGCACTTGGGCGGTATAACTTTAATACTGCATGTACATGCTTCTTCTCGTCTACAAAGATGTGATCGTAAAACGTTTTATCAGCGCCGATGATTAAATATGCGTGGTTTGCATCGAAGTTAATTGAGGAAAGACCGCTGTTTTTAAATGTCAATCAAGTATGCTTTCAAATAACGCTGCTCAAAACTCCGTGCGCCTGCAAGGCCATAGCTTTTATACAATGTGCGCGTTGCTCTTTGGTCTTGTGTTTTGCTTGCTTTTACGACTAATACCACACGCAATATCGTTCTGATGTAACAAGCGACCACAGTGATCAAGTAAGAAAAACCTGTATATTGTAATGAAAAATAATAAACTGCAGTTTCTTGTGAAATATGTTATAATTTTTTCCTTTCTTTTTTTATCTGCGTGAAAAATAAAATAATAAATCGTTAAAAAAAATAGAAAGTAAAAATTTCAAAAATGATTTAAAAAATTGAAAAAATTAAAAAAATAGTAATAAATAATTATATGGTTTTGCGTCATCCATCGAATTTATTTATGTTTTGTGAAAAAAAAAAAACCCATCACGGGACTCGAACCCTGGACCTCGAGCGTCAGAGCCGGGAACCTTGCGCACTGGGCCACTCCCGCTGGTTCGACAAAGGTGCAACCGTACTGGTATAGTAGCTACGAGCTAAACTTTCGAACGTTTTTTTTCTCGAAAACTGAAGAGCGTTGTATAAAATCCCTTTACTCAGGTACTCAGGGTAGGTCCCTGTACAACATATCTGAGACTTATCAAAATCCATGAGTGACAGCCTGTAAGGTCCCCTTGTAAATAACATTCTTTTATAAAAGTGTGCAAATTTTGACATTTCCGACCACGTTGGCATTTTAATATTCTTAAGAGAAATTACAAACAAACTGGCAACGCTTTGCGATATCCGGAATCAATCCCTATCTGGTCGTGAAAAATTGCATCTCAGGCGGTACAGAAGATCTTCTCATCTTATTTCAATCCTCAAAAAACGTCGTATCGATTTTCTTTTGCCGGATCCGACTGATTTCGTCTCCCCGAATGTGAAAATGCAAAGCTTCTCCTTATGTTCCCTAACCCAGCTCGAAGACACTTTGCATTGATATTGGTTCAGAAAAAAATCATTTAGGAGATAAATCCAACTATCATACAAGACGGAGTGATCGAATGAGAAATGGAATCCGAATAACAACCAATCCCCAAAAATTTAGCGTTAAATTATTGGGGGTTTGTTAATAAAAATTCGGCTGTTAATTTTTTTCAATACGCAAAAAAAATCGAACTGTATATCGAAATTTGATGATCGTTGACAATTTGCTGGTTTTGTTAATTTTTATTTCTTAAGAAAACTAAAAGAACAGGCACTCTCAATGGATAAGCACGACAAAAATCGTAAATCTCATGAATTGCGGCGTGCGTCACTTCTTGGCACGCCGACCGATAGCAGACGATAGGTGAAATGTCAAACCGTGCGGCTTGTCACGAGTCTCGAACCGGATAGGTTGACGGCTAACGTAGCGAATGATTCGCTAAACGTCAGAGCACGCGGGCAGGCATCTGTCAAACGCTGCGTTTCCGCAGAACCCTCCTGACGTGAGCTACGACTACGTGCCCCTTCGTCTAGTCTTCGGCCCTTTTCGATCGTCCATCACGGCGGATTGGAGCGTTCCTTTCGAAGATCGAACGCCGATTTTCTAATGCTTCCCATTTGATGACGCGGTCGATATATATATATATATATATATATATACACATATATATGATTTTACGTCAATTTTGAAATTTGTCTAGACAATGTTATACGATCTTCCATTTACAGTCAACTGTGTAGGGTTCCGCTGGCATGATCTTGACGGAACCGGATTGAAATTCCGAACTTAAAATGCTCCGATAGTTTAAAATTTCTAATTCTAATCTTCCGAAATTACAAGTTTCGTCAATATCATGCCAGCCAAAGTCTACACAGTTGACTGTAAATTATGTAGAACGTATAACATTGTCTAAACAAATTTAAAAATTGACGTAAAATCACTCCGCAATAAAAAAAATCTTGAAATAACTCGTCGATTTATTGAAGATTTTGAAACTTTTAAAACTTTCATAGGCGAATTATTCTGACGGTGTTCAGATTTTCGGTCTTTCGTGTAAAATTCTTTTGGAGTTTTGATCTGTCTTGGTAGTATTCTTTCAGAGTTTTGAGCGTTCTGATCATTAAAAGTTCGGAATTTCAACCCAGCCCCGTTCAGATTTTCGGAGTTTTGGTCTTTCGAGTAAAATTCTTTTGGAGTTTTGATCTTTTGGGGTAGTATTCTTTCGACGTTTAGAGCGTTCTGATCATTCGAAGTTCGAATCTTCACCCCGGCCCCGTATCATCAAATATCGTGTACAATTTCTAATAAAAGGGTTCGAGAAAATATAAGATGTTCAAACATGTATAAATATAACTGTGAAATACTGGCACTGCAAAACCGGCGTGCTTGTCCCTGAACCAGCACATCCGGAGGTCGGGGGTTCGAATCCCAGTCTTCGTAGTCTCAAAGAAAAATAAATACGAGCGCGACGCAGCTCCAGTTCTACACGGATGTCATGTACACGGACCGGTACGTGTGTGTATGACTGTAGCCCGTGATTTATTTCTCGGCGAGACGCGACTAGCTCCGAAACTGGGAAGCGAATCTGGAATCGGCTGTATTGGTATAGGTTTTCCGCAGTTTCCCTATACCCATGGCAGAAATGTCATGGTGAATGTGACACAGAGGGGAAGTCGGCTGCGGCCGCAATGTGGGGATGAGTAGTGAAATATAGTAACCGTTTCTCTCCATTTAATTCCCAAAAAATAACCTTGACAATGGGTGTTCACACTAGAATACGGCGTTAAATGGTAGAATTAACAAATATATACAAGTCTTTCAGACGATAATCACATGCGTTCTTCTTGAAATTTAGACACAAAATGCCTCTTCGTTCGTTCTTCTTGAAATCTAGACACAAATTGCCATTCCTAGGAGCATTGCCTAGGATCCTTGGATCTTAGTCTTTTTCGTATCCTTTAGCTCTGAATTGAGCATCCCTGGTATTCATAACCCTCAATGCATATTTCTGAAGAGTCATGTGTTACGTCCAGAAGGGACGATCTTATTTTACCTTTGGGTTCTTCAATATAATTTCTGTTAAGTAAAAGGGACAGCCGTAGTCCCATACGGGCCCGGCAAACTGTCCTGTCGAAATGGGAGTGGGGAAATAAATTCTAACGAATGTTACTTAGGGGTAAATGCTTATAAATGATATTTTATTATATTATGTTAATCCTAGTTACAACTTTTCGATGTCAATCACGCCTTTACGCGGGGACAGTTTACCCCGCGTCGCTCTCTTACTCTCTCACTCGGTCTAGCACGCTCTTCCGCGGGGACAATTCTCTCCGCAATTCTCTCCTGTACACCGCACGTTGAACTTATTGGTCCTCTATTTTGATCGGGATTTTAACGTAGGCCCCGCAGTCCTTAGGACTCGACGGTTATGATTTATATATTGTAAATGAAAGGAAAGATGTTAAAATTAGTAGTAACACTGACGTCTCTGTGCGGGTCCGCCAGGTCGCTAACCTGGGCTTATTACACCGCCGCGAGTTCCATGCTACTAGGACTTTTCTAGTAAAGACTGACGTCTCTGTGCAGGTTCGCCGGGTCTAAGCGCTGGACTTATTACACCGCCGTGAGCACTGCTTTACTAGGAGTTTTCTCCGACTCCAGGAGCGAACCGTGAACAAATCGGAACTGTTCATACTTACCGCCACCGGACCGACGTTAGCTCGGTAGCTATTAGCCCGGTGGGGTTTTTGGCAACGTCCACGGAAACTTGTTCGCTCCCGGAGTCCCACGGTCGAACCCCGCGGATCAGGCGATGCTCGATCAGCGGAATTCGATCGGGTACATCCGGTCCCACCGTGGCCGTTTCGCACGCGACACCGCACAGAGACACGAGGCAGAGAGTCGTAGGAAAATATTTATATTTATATAAAACAAAAAGAAATGTTACGGGACGTGACAAATGCAACTCGATATCCGACCGAGTCCCTTCGATGCACAAAGAAAAGCAACAGAAAACTTCCCCCAAACGAAGTGTATGGTACATTGCCGTTGGTTTTTTGGCTTTATAGCCTTCTCAAAAATCCCTATATATTGAATTGTTTGTGGAACGATAAATGACCGAATATAAGCGACCGTCTTTTTTATTGTGCGTGATGAAACCTCGTATATAAAAAGCAGTCAAGGGCAGGTCAAATGATATTCGAAATTTCCGAGTTAACCATATCCTAATACGCTTCGAACTGCGAAATTCGTCTTACTAGCGGGCATAATTTTATTACGGATCGCGACAATACATGTGGTATTAATTTTGTAATCTTTTATTGAGTAATTTTCTCGTTACGGCTGTTCTTTACTCACTTGATTGCGCCTCTACCTCTGTTATTAAATTGGGAACAAACACGGTTGAGCAGAGATTCAGCGTCGCGATATGATCTCAAGTTCATATCTTACCTAGTGCTGACAAATGCACTATTTTCTAGAGGTAATATTTAGAAACGTGCAAGTATGCACGAATGGATTTTTGCAAATTCTATACGCGCTAGAGCGATTTGAAGGCCACTGAGGAACTCCAATGACGTCGGTAATATATGAAGAACTGAAATCTCTGAAACACTTGAGGACACTAAAGTTAGCCAAGCAGATAACTCTATTTCGGTATATTTTTAATCTGAGCCAATTTTTTTCACCCGCCACATTAATGATCGATTATTTATATTGGATACCTACGATTTTTTTACAATTGATAGTTCGCAATACTCAATTTGTTGGTCAGTATGCCAACTGAAGAATGGCGGATAAACATAAAAATATTGTGTGGTTTCCAAGTATTTGTCGTGTTGTATTCGCGCGTGTTATATATCCCGTGTGCTTACACAGGGTCCCATTTTATAAAAAGCTTTCCAATCATTGAGAAAAATATGAGGTCACTCAAAAAGAAGGTTTCGGATAATAATAATAATTAAAAAATGAAAAAATGATTTATAAATCTTCGCATTTCAACGTTACAAACTTCAACGCAATTATTCCGATTCTATTCAATTGAAAGTAAGTAATAATTAATTGGATATCATAGAAATGTTATTCTTTTGGTGAATTGGTCTCCGAATCATTTTTTCAATTGAATAGAATCGGATTAATGGCGTTGAAGTTTGTATCGTTGAAATGCAATGCGTTTGTAATTATTTTTTCGTTTTGTTTATGTTTTTTATTACCCAAAACCTTCTTTTACAAATTGAAGTCGTAAATCTGCAATGTGAATGCGGAAAAAGATTTAATAGTTTTCAGAGCTTATACTAAACAAAAAAATTGACCAGTTAAAAAGAATTGATAACTGGTGCATTCCGACGATTCAAACTTCAAAACCATCCGGATCACCTTTTGCTTCGAAGGCACGTGCATTCATTGTACCAACAGTAAGACTCGAAAAAAGCGTCCCGAAATTTTGCAAATACATCACTAGTGACAAGGTTCTTCTACGAAGATACAAATAAAATCCTTCATATTAATTCATTTGCATCTCACCTTCATAAAACCCCCTATTGCTCAACTATAGACGAAACAAAAGGCATTTTTTTTAAAAATAATCAGTCGATCGTCACTTCCTGCGGTCAATTGGTCAATCAATGTAAATCTATTGAACCGCTTTCATCTTTGGTTTTTCGTTTCCACGTGTTGCCTCATTGCTAGGCAACCACGATTTGCGTTACCCAAAGACCAGGCTCGTCCTGGTTTTTAAAACATGACAACGCTGGCCACGAAGATTCATGGTAATGGTTCCTTCCAGGCCTTCTAGGTAACTCATTGGGCCAAACCGTGCCCTCTGCGGATGATGTTCTCCAGAAAGCTTCGGAAATAGCCAACATCCCGGGTCTCAATGCGTCCGCTTTACCGATCGAAGAAGCCAAGACGGCCTTCATGAAGAAATGTGAGGCGAACGGTGGCCCAGGAGCATACGCCGCTACGGAGAATGCCGTCAAGGACATCGAGGCTTGTACCAGGGTCTTAGTGAATGTCACTGTACTCCAGGACGAAATCGAGAGAGCGAAGCCAACCGGGGATCTTGATACGGTATTTCGAAAATACTGCAACAAAAGTCCCACTTTAAAGAACTGCGTGAAAAACTTCACCAACACAATAGAAGCGTGTTTAACCCAGAAGGAACGCGACAACATAAGGATAATACAGAACATAACGGACTCTCTTCTGAGCTTCGTGTGCTTCAAGGAGGGCGATCGCATAGCATGTTAGTAGTCGTTTCTATTTTTATAACTCCGTGACAAAGACAGAAATCAGAAATGGCAATTGGGAGTCGGATGTGAATATTGAACGCGCGGCCTTAAGGTAATCCTATCGTCAGGCTTCAGAACAATGGAATTTTCTTAATTTTTTTTTGAGCTTCACTAAATATATTAATAATCGTCTCTGTAAAATTTCAGGGTTGTTTATCGACCTAATTACGGAGAAAAAAATTACAATTGCGTATTTTTGTGAAGGCATTCGACGATATACAAAAACTCAATTGCCGGTTGCTACAAAAGTGTATATAATAGTGGGAATCCGTCAGATTCCCAAAAATAATCAGATTTACATACTTACTACTTGTAGTAATCCAATGCTCTTAGAAAAAATTACGCTTATTGACCTAAATGTTATGTAATATCAAGTTTAATTTGAACTTCCGGTATTGGATGTATTACCATTTGCTACGGTAAAGAGAAGAGACAGCAAGGCAACAGCTGACTGTAGTCCTAACCTCATCTCACTCATTCGAATTTCCACGCATATTTCATTTTTAACCGACATATTTCGCCGACACAAATTATACACGCTTTCTACCAGTCGCGGCCCGAATACAATGCTTTATATTTCCTGCACCTGACATTGTTTTGACATATCGAAGTTGAAAAGCATGGAGGTTTGAAAACTCGCCTCGCTGAGTAAAAAGAAACGCAGATAGAACCAATGTTGCCGAATATCAAACCTAAAATACTGCGCGAATCGTTGGAATAACTTTTTTTTATTTTTCTCATTAAATGTGAACATTCATTAAACAGTTTACACGTGACAAATTTTAGTTATAACAAATTATTTTTTTTGCGTATGTTAAAAGTATAAATTGTACAAGTCTTAAGTATGATCAGTGGTATGACTAGTGTGAAGCAATAAAATCACTTTAAAACTCTGCATCGAACGCTGGAGAAAGTATCTCGGCATTTTGTATCAGCTTTCCATTTCGGGGTTAGTGTTCGTCTTGTATAGGGATCATTCAACTGTTATTGGGCCTCTTTATGACGGGGATGGCCACCAGGGCGCTACGATCGAAGGACCTTCTGTGCAACAGTAATGATAATAGTAGTCCATCATTGAGATTCAGTAGTCCAAAGAGGAACCCTTAATGCTTCGTCATGACTGTCTGGCGAAGCTTCACAGTTTTTACAGTTTCAAACTATATGCATGAAATTTTGACAATATATGCTTCAGATCTCAATTTATATGCAGCAAAATCTTGAAAACCTTTTTATTATGGTTTTTCCCTATTCTCCTGAAGCCCTGCGTACTATTTTTCAAACAAAATCAAGTACTCGTACAGACTCAGTTTTTAAGTCACTCTGTTGGAACCATGACCCAATGTCCTAGGACTAGAAATTAATGTACAAACTAAATTTTAAGTTTTTAATTGCGGGGCCCATCAGTTTAACACTTCTAACTAATCTACTTAATCATGTTGACATTCGTCATTATGATAGCACCAAGTTTACTGGGGTGGGAGGCGTCAATATAAGAACATCCTCTAACAAGGAACATCCCTTAAGTAACACCCTTCGATTTTGTTGCAATTTGGATATGTTATAAAGCACCGAAAAGTAAGCGATACGAATTTTTTTTATCGGCGGAAAAACGGTTTTAAGGGGTGAAATTACCCCTCGAAAAAAGGCATCTCTATGGGTAATAAAGCAGTTTCACACACAAGGAGTCCACCGCTTTTAATGATACAAAAACGAAAATTCTTCTAATCCGAAGCAATGAAAAATCCACTATAGTGACATTGCAAAAAAAACTAAGGGAAAAACCACCCCCATATTTGCTGTTTTCACTCCACACGGCGAAATATTGCATGGAAATCAACAAAATGGGGTTTATTTTAAAGAGGGGAAAAAATTAAAGTTGACCTGTTTTTGCGCAATCGCCGATCCGCAAGCTTAAGGGGGTAAACCACACCTTAAATGAATTAAATCGGCAAGGTCGTATTTTTCTTTTCAAAATATCCCCACTGATATAAAATACTCCTAAAACATGTAATCGAATACTTTCTCACGCTTAAACCTTATCGCCCTTCTCTTAAGGGTAAACTACCCCCGCGTAATTCTATTTCATTTGCGGTTTTAGCAAATTTTCAACCCGTATGCTTCGAAATTGTTATGAAACCCATCGGTAATATCCATTTCATGTTTGCGTATACATGTATATATGTGGATTGAATTTGGGAAGAGGTGTGTAGTGAGCTGGGGTGAAGGGGGGGGGGAAGCTACCCCTTAATCATAAGACTCATATATTCGAATTGGGACTCCCTCGACCCTGATTCGGAAGCATTCAGAAATACACATACATTTATATTATAACTAGTTATATATTTTATCGTGATATTTTACAGAATAAATCTAAAGGGGTTACGAGCGATTTTTTTTGCTCGCCTTAAAGTATCGATTTGTAAGATCATCGTTCGTTAATTTTATCACGATATCCCTAAAATCGTAAACGTCGTGACCCATTACATGAACAGAGCCGCCAAGCGCAATTTTTCTTTCCGACATTTTTACCGCGATGTTTTCGACATATACTTTTCAAGGCCGGTCCCCAAATATGTGGGAAACGGGTCGATAAATTCGGTACAAATTTCATCCCGATATTTTCGGATAAGTTGTTCCGTTCACAACGTAACATTTTTTGCTGAATTCTTCTTTTTGTCAGAAAGCCGGATACTTAAAAATTCCAAATCGAAAAGTGAATGTAAATTTCAAGCGGTACTATTTGGTTTTTAATCATTCAACGTGGCGGGTTTTGTATATTATATTTTAAGTAAATTTTCGAAATTTCTATTTCAAATTAACCGATTTTGCGATAATAATTGCACAAATTCATTCATTTTTTCGTCGTGTAGATTTCTTCTAAAAAACCAGTCCTCCAAAAGTAAAAATAAAAATATAATAACAATAGTATCAATTGCATTTATATAATATATATATATATATATAAATAATTTTATTGTGTTCATTTTTTCTTGATGGCGCTTTATAAATTATCGTACTCGAATTTCTGCGCTTCAATTTTTTTATGACCTATTACTATAATGGCGTATTGTATTGCACTTTACGATTATCATTGTTCGGTGCCTCGCTTTATAAGACAGTAGCCTTTCGTCTTCGTCCAATCCACGTCAAGACAAGCACCGATCAGTGTTTTACGCGTGTTAATACTATTTTTACTAAAGATGAAAGTAAATCCAATCAACGTTATTAAAATTCTACTTGCTACATTTGAAGCGATGGATATTGCTCAAACTTCAGTTAACAACGCCGAACTTGAACTGGCTGACAAGTTCGAAACCATTTTGATCAATACTATGCAAAACTATAATGAAGTTAATGATCTAAGAGGAAACACTGGATTTTCAAGAACCATTTAGACAGTACGATGCCACTGCCGTTGAAGACACTAAATGGGTGATAGTGTCTTGTAACAGTGATAGTGATTCAGAAATCTGTTCCACTGATGATCAGGTGAGCTATGTGTAAAAAAAAAGCAGTTGCATACTGGAGATCTGGCAAGACCAACAATTGTAGCGTAGACACCGTCCGTCAAAAATACAAATTTGTTCAGCCGAAACGACAATTGCACCGCTGGGCACATCAGTAAAATAAAGGTGGCACTTATAAAGAAAAGCTGGAGCAAATTTCTAAAAATACTTTGAAAAATATGAAAACTGCTATAGATTCTGGTGTTATTGTACATAATATTGACCTTCAGAAGTAGGCACTTCAAGCTCAAAAAAAGATCAACCTTGAGGATGTACGATTTAAAGCCTCTCATAATTGGCTATGGAACTTCAAAAAACAGCACTGTATTGTATCTAGGAAAATTAATAAACTTGTAACGCGCAAAACGATGGAAGGAGAAGGACTTCTACAGAAAAACGCAGAAAAATTCGTAGCTGATGTTGTACCGCTAATTGAAAAGTATGGGGCGGAAAACGTGTACAATTCGGATCAAAGCGGTTTCCAACTGGAGATCCATTCGGGGCGCACGCTAACAACAGAAGGAATGAAGAAAGTTGCTTGCGTTGTACAGTGTGTCTCTTCAACGACCCACAGCTATACAATCCAACCTACTATAAGCGCTGATGGGAAGTTACTGTCCCCACTTTTCATTGTTTTGAAGGAGATACATTTTTTTTTTCACTCGTAACCCTATTAGATTTATTCTGTAAAGTATCATGATAAAATATATAACTAGTTATAATATAAATGTATGTGTACTTCAGAATGCTTCCGAATCAGAGTCGAGGGAGTCCCAATTCGAATATATGAGTCTTATGATTAAGGGGTAGCTCCCCCCCCCCCCCCCTCACCCCAGCTCACTACACACCCCTTCCCAAATTGAAGCCACATATATACTGTAACGGGTGTTATTTCGTTACAGATAAATTTATAGGTTCGGGGACTCGAACAGGGAAGAAATTAATTGAAACTCAGGTGTTTTGGGTATTTTAACAAAAAGTGCAATTTATTCAAGTTTTTATGGCTCTATATAATGTAAAAATAATAAAATAATAATAACGCTATGTGTGAGTGTAGTGTGTTGTTTGTCTTGTCTTTGTATTTTCCGCAATGTTTTTCTCGGTCGGTCAATTACTCTTTATTCGCATGGTACATTTGGTTCGGCGTGATCGGTTATCATGGATCGATATTGATTATTCCCTGTTTCGCGACTCTCGATCTACGGGCCGTGCGCGCGCGCTCTCTCTCGTCACGCACCGTAATCTATTTCCCTACTATAGCTGGGCCCTTCGCGCCGCGGGGATCGATGCTCTCTCCCGATCGATTATCGCGCGTCGATAATTAAACGCTCGGTCCTTGATCTTGGCGTGCGATGTCGCCACCGACTGGTCTAGGATAGTCTAATCGAGCAATGTGCCGCGAGCACTCGACTGACCCTTTTTTGTATAGATTTCGGCGCTCTCGTAATTTAGGAATACCTCCTTGTCCTTTCTGTAATCCTGATCCATATAACTCGATGATCACGGTGTGTGTGTGGTTGTGTGTCTGTGTGTGTGTGTATGGGTGTGTGTATGTGTCTCGTATGACTATAGCGTACTCTTCCTTATTTCCTAATATAATATTTCTTTTATTTTTCAAATTTAATATTTTCCCTTACATCTATTCGCAACGCTCACTCGCCATGCTACCTTCTCTGATCCTATTTTCTCCTGCTCTAATTTTTCTCTCTATTTTCGATAATTGTTCGCTCCCCTTAAGCAATTAACTTTCCTTATTGTTCTTTTTATTTTTCTTTGATTTTCCAGTATTTTCTCGTAAAAATAAATTTATTTTAATTCCTTCTAAAAGCCTTTTAGGCGCGACTCCGTTTTTTCCTTGTTTTTCAACGTTCCATGTATCAGACGTTTCCGATCCGCGAGGGATGTACTTTGTCCGATCGTACTTGTCGATCCACGATGGACTCAAAGAGTCGATCTTTCTAATGCTTTTTAGGCGCGACTCCGTGTTTCTCTTGTTTTTCAACGTTCCATGTACCCGACGTTTCCGATCCGCGAGGGATGTACTTGGTCCGATCGTACTTGTCGATCCACGAGGGACTCAAAGAGTCGATCTTTCTAATGCTTTTTAGGCGCGACTCCGTGTTTCTCTTGTTTTTCAACGTTCCATGTACCCGACGTTTCCGATCCGCGAGGGATGTACTTTGTCCGATCGTACTTGTCGATCCACGAGGGACTCAAAGAGTGTCTTTTCTCCAAAAATCTTGTCCTTTTATACCCTGATTTTACCGCTTTTCAAATCCCCTTCTTATCCGTCTTTAATTCAATTAGTTGGTTTGTCCGGTTTCTGCCGGTTTCTCTTTCCCCTTAATTTGATTAGTGTAACGGCTGAATTTATTTGGGTGACCGTTAGTCCTTCTCTGTTCTTGTCCGCCATTAATTTAATTAACGTTGGTTCGACCAACATGGCGGATCTCTTGGTCTGTTTTTCTCTTTTACCCCTTCCCTTCCTCGAATTCGGTTGGCTCCTGAATATCCTTGGGGCGATAGTTTCTCGGTTGGTTTATGAGACGGTCTTTTCCGTCTCAATACATGTATACCCAAACATAAAATTACCGATGGGTTTCATAATAATTTTAAAGCATACGGGTTGAACATTTGCTAAAACCGCAAATAAAATGGAATTACGCGGGGGTAGTTTACCCTTAAGAGAAGGGCGATGAGGTTTAAGAGTGAGAAATATTCAATTACATGTTTTAGGAGTATTTTATATCAGTGCGGTTATTTTGAAAAGAAAAATACGACCTCGCCGATTTTATTCATGTAAGGGGTGGTTTACCCCCTTAAGCTTGCGGATCGGTGATTGCGCAAAAACACGTGAACTTTATTTTTTTCCCCCTCTTTAAAATAAATCCCATTTTGTTGATTTCCATGCAATATTTCACCGTGTGGAGTAAAAAAAATCAAATATAGGGGTGGTTCACCCCTTAATTATTTTTTTTGCAATGTCAGTATAGTGGATTTTTCATTGCTTTGGATTAGAAGGATTTTCGTTTTTGTTTCATTAAAATTAGTGGACTACTTGTGTGTGAAACTGCTATATTACCCCTAGAGATGCCTTTTTTCGAGGGGTGATTTGACCCCTTAAAACCGTTTTTCCGCCGAAAACAAAATACGTATCGCTTACTTTTCGGTGCTTTATAACATATCCAAATTTCAACAAAATCAAAGGGTGTCACCTGAGGGATGTTCCTTGTAAGTGTCAAACCTAAGAACTTTTTTGTTACGGAGATAGGAATGCTTTTACGTGCTGGTCTATGTGGCTGAATGATTTTATTCTAATATTAGTACACCGCGCTTACCTTCAATCTAGCTTTCCTCATTCTGGGTATTAGGAGGGTATATCCGAAACGGGACGATTATTTTTTGCATGCCCCATCGAGTGGGCAGTCATTGTACGAATCTCTCATAGTGAAATTTATGTTCGATTTACCACCTTGCGTTTTAAGCTTTTTTGGCAAAATGTTAAGTTTTAAAGTGATATGCAACGGGTCCCGCCCCCTACAATTTTCTAACCGTGGATTTGGAAATCTGAAAAAGTTCTAGGTACTAGCCCTTGACTGGCACTCTCAATTAAAATTATTTTCGTTAAGTTACATGAACAAATTGAAGAAAGACGAACAACCTAGTTATTCCTAATTTAACTTGGTGGCAACTCCATAAGAGGACTGCAGAAATAGATTTGTCGCCTGTTGTTTGAGGCCCCATTCATAACGTATCAAACATCAAACGAACTCCCCTCTTTGGGCCGTCTGCACGACGAGACTATTGTGATTGTAAATTATCAAATGAAATCTAAATTACTATACAATAAATTATTGTAGTACAACATACGCAACAATACTGATTACATATTAGCTAAAAGTTGATTCTTTCAATCATTGCCCAAACAAATGACTATGAAAGCCTACTTTATGCGTGTTCGAATACGAACTTGGCGGTTTTTTTTAAGGAGAACGCCGGTCTGGAGCCCAAATAAAAAGGTCTGTGTCGACAACTTTTTATGGATACCTAGTTGAAAGAATAAAAGTTTCGCGTAGTTCCGTTTATTGTACATATCTTGAAGGACCTTTACAAATGTTTTCGTAAGATTTTGTAATATAATAGCGCTGCTGAAGGTCGAAGAAGCGAGTCACATTTGGCTGATAGTGTCCTGCGGCCCACAAGAGTGCTCCTCGAATTTTTTACCTAGAACGAATATTCAAAATTATTTAAGTTCTATATAAGATTTGAAGTACGTTGGGAAATTAAAAAAAAATCATTTTTTATTAAACGGCCCTTGTTGAGAAAAAAATGGTTTTCGGAAAAAAAATCGCCGAAAATGACGTGTTTGAGAAAAGTTTCCTACATAAAACGGGTGAAGTTCCGAAAAGGTTTCCCCTCTGATCTGGCTGAAAATTTTGCTCATACCTTCCTTTTAATATCTTAAGAGATCTAATGAGATCTAGAAGGATTTTTTGGCGACGCGCTATAGTTTTCGAGATATAGATTTTTTAAATTATTATATTCCCGCGCTCGTACTATAGTATATCTATAACTGACGGGCTCAGCTCCGGCTACACCTATATATGTTATCGCGCTCTTCGCTTTGTGCTTATCGTCGCTTCACCCACACCTACAATTCTATTCACCAATTCAGAATTCAGTATACCAATATTACATTGACACGTTCACCATACATACCACAAGCACACACTCTATACATCAATGAATTTTCCATCAAACGTGAAAATAAAAAGCCAGCATTACACCGAAAACGATGGTGGTGTTGGGGGGGGGGGGGGGGGGGGGCTAACGCGTCACTAGGCGGAAACCCGCACAAAACGGAGAGCGCGATAAACTTATATAGGTGTAGCTAGAACTGAGCCTGATAGGAAGAGCCTGACAGAGAAAAAGTTGCAGAGATACTTGAAGATAGGTAGAATGAAGATAACTAAGCGAAATATCAATTCTATTTAACTGGGTAGCTATTAAACATTTTCGAACTTCATATTTTTCCCGGGCTCTCAACTGGTAGTCTTCCTGAACCCCTTGACTGCCCGTGACATACATATGGAAAGAAACAAGTCGTGCCACTTTTGTGTTGTGACATGGGCAGTTGGAAATTGCATTTGTGTCATGGGAATTTGAAGAAAAAAAAACATGTGTTTACTACATCGATTTGACTGTAATTTAGTAAATCATCGTTTTTGTGGTTTCTGAACCCGAATCTTAGGGTAGTTCCTCTGCGAAAATCTCAACCAAAAGTTTACATACCATGTTCATGTTTAAAAGATTGATAATTGGTTTAATTAGTAATAAATAAAATTAAAAACTACGCAATATTGACTCGGTACTAGTAGATAATACGATGGATATCATTTATTGCCGTAAAATATATTTTATATTGTGTTTTTGATCTACCATTGCCAGTGAACTTTTTGCCGGGAGTGTCCAGGCTTTGCCCCAATTGTTTTTTTTCCAGGCTTTCCCAAGCTTTGCCAGGCTTTGCACCAAAATTGTGAGGGCTTCTCATGGTTATATCTTGGAAACTAGATGGTGAATGATTCTCATTTTTTTTCACATTATTCGTGATATCTTACTCTAGCTTATCCTCGTTTTTTATCAATTTCTTAATTTTAGTTTTGACGGTAGAATTAATTATGCTCTGTTCGCCCATCATAACGCATTTGTTACGTGTAAACCAAGCCAACTTTAAGTGTAAATATCTCAGGTTTGGGGTGGTCAAACTTATTCAAATTGCACAGATGTTTGGATAATGCATTAAATATCATATATGTCAAATTTCAACCATTTCTTAATTCAACTCTCCTGTGGAGGTACTACCTTAAATCGGATTTCCGCAATACGAAAAGGCGGATGCAAATTCTAAAATCAGTTTAATTCCGATGAAAGTAAGTACCTTATGATTTTCGTGGTTGCTGAATCCGAATCTAAAATCAGTTTTCCAAAATTAACAATGACAGATCCAATATGGCGGACGTAAATTCGAAAAATAGTTTGATTTCGACGAAAGTGAGTATGTGATTATTTTTGAGGTCGCTGAATCCGAATCTCTTAAATTCAAATTAGCGGATCCAATATGGTGGACGCAAATTCGAAAAAGAGATTGATTTCGACGAATGACAATATGTTGTGGTTTTTGAGGTCGCTGAATCCGAATCTGGGATCGGATTTCTCAAATTCAAAATGGCGGATCCAATAATCGAGAACGTGGTGGTTGTTGACTCCGATGTTGTATTCTTTTTTTTTGTATTTTTTGCATACAATTTTTTTTTGCGCTTTCTGTATACATTTTTTGTGCTTTTTGTGTTTTTTTAAATTGGTTTTTACTATCGTATTTTTTATTTTCTTCGTATGTTTCGTATTTGAATTTTGTTTGTATTGTTGGAATTTCAAAATTGTTGTTTTTTTGTTTTTTCAATTTTTTATTATTTTTATTTCGTTTTTTTTTTGTTTTTTGTATCTATTGTTTTTTTTCTTTCATCTTTTGGGTTCTTAGGATTTTTGTATTCAACAATTTATAATCTTCAGTCTTGTGCTTGGACGTGTATCAAGCCAAATAAAGCGGGTCTATTTCAAGTGTGAGTGTTGCGTCTTTATTCCCGTAACCCAAAAGCCTATACGAGACAAAAATGCGCGCCAGATATTTATATTCTTTACATTATGTTAGATATATTCTTGCATTTGGGCACTCAAATTGAAACGAACTCAATCAAATCAAAACGGAAATTTCTCTCGCCACATAGGATCCGTCATTTTGAATATTAAAAAACTGATTTCAGATTCGGATTCAGCGACCTCGAAAATAAAAGATACTTAGTTTCATCAAAATAAAACTATTTCTCGAATTTGCATCCGCCATTTTGAATTTTGGAAATCCAATTTCAGATTCGGATTCAGTGATCGCAAAAACTATAAGGTACGTCCTTCCATCGGATTCAAATTTATTCTTCGAATTTGCGTCCGCCATATTGGATCTGCTATTTTGAATTTTGGAAATCTGATTTCAGATTCGGATTCTGCAACCTCAAAAACCGTAATACTGAAAATATAGAATAAATCTATGACATTTTTTCCAACACAAAAGTGGCACGAAAATCTCATTTTCGCTGGACTGCTAGGGTTAAAGCGCAAACTCAAGAATCTTGGTTTTGCATAGTGTATCTGAATGTACTGTTCCTGCATCATTTTTGTCGCAAACATAACTCATACAGGTTAATTATTTGGGAAGAAACGTTGCTTGCCGCTACACTATTCGTTGGCCTTGTAAAAACTTATCCCTTTTGTGTGCGGGCTTTCGTATCTCGATCAGTATTTCGGTACAATGTGGTCACGAAACAAATCTTACAAGAGGACAACAAGCAAAGCGCAATTTCAATAGAAAAATATCGGATGGGAATCCGGCACAATATGCAATTCTAGGTTATGTCATTATTGATCCCTCGAGAGCTACGTCACCAAATTGGCTTCAATATTGCCGGCAATTTCCACCACTAAAACTCTGTCAGGTCGCCAGATCCGTTAGATCGTGCTTCCTACGCATAAAGTATTTCATGATCTTTTTCGCGAAACCGATTTCGTTAAAGTCGCGTATGTATAAAAACTTGTCGCACATCAATGCAGTGTTCATTGCCGCCGGTGGACCCGAATGCATATCGTCCAAGCAGTCAGTGATCCAGGATTGCCTCAACACCACGTTTGGCAATTACGTTCCTACCGACGGATCGTTCCCTACGAGTGCCGGTGCAATCGACAAAACGCCTATGCTCATGTTCGACACCAGAGAATGTTCGTGAGTATCGTCTCACTCAGCTTTGTATCGAGCTTCGTTGCGCTTGTCACAAGTACAGGATTCCGAACTCCGGGTTTTGATCCGTACGTAAATAAGCGTCGTTGCTCTTTCTGCAAGTCATTATGCTACATATACAGGGAATCGTATTCATCTCGACACATTGAAATAACTCAAGAACAGCGACGTAAATTTGAAAAACCCTGCGACACGTGTCGAAGGAATTTAAATGACGACTTAAAGGGTTGGATAAGTTTTTAGTTCAATAAACGTTTTCAATGGGATTTCAAGGTCAGTTATTTTCTTACTTAGAACATATATTTTTGTATAGCGACAGCTTATTCTACGTGAAAAAACAGGTTCATTTGGCCTTAAATTTTTTCATTTTCCCATTGTTTTCGGATTTTTTAAAACTTTTCGGCTACTTTTGTCAAGATTTGATAAGGAAGATGATGCGCACTATTATACGAAATACTTTTCTCACCATCTGCAGGGACACTCTTTTTCGTTTAACAATTATTTATTTGCCCTAAAAATTTGTCCGCAAGTGAAAAGCTATTTTTTTCTATCATCTTTTGTAATTAAAAAGTAATGACGAGCAAAAACAAATATTATATTGTAGTGTCCTTACACTACAGAATTTTCATTTAAATGTTTCTGCCAGTTTATTTATACGATTTTATCTCGATTGCTGGATAGCATCCAATAATTGCATGCTCGCCGGCGAACGTGATCGCAGTCGCTAGAATAATCCGTAAAACACACACACATATATATATATATATATATATATATATATATATATATATATATATATATATGAGGAATCTCAATTTGCATATAAACCGCTACTGCATGAATCACGGAAAAAGAGTTTGAGAGCAACATTTAAAAACGGCGGACTTTAAAAAATTAGTATCGAAAATATAATATATTTCCTATACATTCCGTCTATTTATGATGAAAAAAGTGAGAAAATATCGGAAAATTGAAACGCTCGTGGTTCATTTAATAGCGACAAATGTGTAGAATTTTACTTTCAAATTTCAGACCGACTGACAAAATAGTTTTTTGGATTTGTAACCGCGGGGTCAAAATATTTATTTTTTGAGAAAAACGAGAAAAACTCGTTTAAAGTTCTCCCTCATATGCTTTTTTCTGCGTAAGGTCGGTCGGCTGTGTATGTAACTTCGGAAACATTGGGAATGTTTGTAAAAAATTAAAGAACATTTTCACACGTATATACTTTCAATCCAGAGAAGAAAAACATTTTTTTTCCAACCCGAGAAAGCAGAAGAGCCCCCTGAAGAGTTTGGACTTGTGTACTTGTGTCTCTCTGATACGTCATTTCGGCACACTAACACAACATTTTCCATAAATCTCTAAGGGATATAGAGAGGCTGCAGAGTTGCGTGGTCAGGGAGTTGGAGACCTGCGATGACCCGACACCCGGAAATATCGTCGACTCGCTGTTCAACTTTATAAAAAAAGTCACACCATGCGAAAACTTGTTGTCGAAGATCCGTGCCGAAGCTTCGATCGCGGAAGAAAATGCCCTTCACGTATCTTCTGCAACAGGAACGGCCTCACATTCCAATCTCATTTCCCTAAGTCTTGGTGCAATCCTATTGTGTTCAACCTTTGTCACATCCGAAAATGGATCGATAAGATCGAAGTTGTAGTGAACACATTCACTGAACGGATTATTTTACGGAATGACGAAACCTTATGAGAAAATCACGTACACCACTTTATACGGTGCCAGACTCTGAGTAACTTAAGGGGCGGCCGGGGAGGGGGGCCAATCGTGTACAGATAAGCGAATCCGTCGTGGCTATTTTTTCTATGTTGGTACCGCCGCATAGTATTTATGTCTTACAGTGCCGCCTGATAAGTAAACTAAATGTGATTTCCTACCAAAAATTGTGATACACATCTACACGATTCGATTTCAACCCTAAGTAAGAACTTTTATTAACATCGGTGACCTGATGTAACTCGTGTCTCTCATTGTATGAGCCAATATGATCGAACAAAAGAATAAAGGGATGTTTAAACAAACTACCCAGATAATAAATCGAACGCTTTTCCGCAAGTGAGTTTTCATTATAGCGCTAAAACAAGCTCCACTTGCGTGCTGTAACGTCATAAGGTAAGTTCTTGTGGAAGTGCCTGCTTCGACAGAATTTAGTCAATCAGAAAAGGTCAGGCAGCTGCGGACCTCCCGCAGACGAGGTAAACAGAAAACCAAATGTATCAGTTTTTTATTCCTAAATATAAGAAACTACGTTTGCGATGTTACGAAATCATTCAATCAGATTATGCGAGCATGTACGACTGCAAATGTATAGAAATTTGTAAGCTCGCGAGAGTTGGACGAACTCGTAAAATTTTAAGGCGAAAGTAATCAATTTCGATGATGTTCAGTAAGAACGATCAAATGTTTTTCTTTTTTGGCCGACGCTTCGGGCATAAAACGATTTTGCATTAACTGATAAGCTTTTGGATGAAAGAAAGTAGAACGTTTTTGAGCTTCTTACTGTAGGGTGTAAAATCAATCCCACCCTAGTGATCGGATATTCTATCTACGGATTAGACTGTTAATGTATGTACAAATAAGCTGGCCATGACTGAGAGGCGATGTTTTTAAACATCCGAAATGCTCTCCAAGGATACATGTTACGGGCAGTCTTAGCAAACAGGAGCTTCGGTTCACACGTACCCTAAACTTAATTCATTATTGTATCGTTCATAAATTACGATGAAGCTACCGCCTTTCGTTTAAAAGCTTCTGGCTCAATGATCCCAAAATAAGAGGATATAATCGACATCCATCTAATATCCTACAAATGGGGGCTCGTCCGGGTTCGAGCACGAGTAATCGGACGACAGGCGAAAATATTAATGGTGACGGACATTTGTGTGATAAATGAACGTGAAAAAAAAGCAGACGAAGATTAAGACGATAAAACGACGAGCGCGAAACACCAAAACGTTTTTCAAATACGAATAACGATATGGACGATCAAGTAATGTCGATGGACTCTGCTAAGGACCCGAAGTTATTTACTGTAGTTGAGCTAAAGGAAATGTTGAAGTCGAAGGGCCTCAGCACCACAGGCACCAAAAATGAGTTGATCGCAAGATTAATCACAGATAACCCAAGCGACGAGTGGTTAACTATGACTGATAAAGATCATGAAAACGCTGGCGGTGAAACAAAGCTGCAGGAAGGTGATAGTGGAAATCTGCGGAACAAGCACGACGGAGAAGCAATCGCGCGACGGAGAGAAGTCGAAATCAGCCGACGAGAGAGAGAGTTACTAGAAAAAGAACTCCCTCTAGCCCAACGAGAAATCGAGATGCTACGTAGAAGCCAAAGCAGTCATTTACCAAATAATCCACGAATGTTGCCGGATCACCATCAATTTACAAGTGCACCGCCGCTACAAGAACTTCCATTATCGATGAGAGTTAATATGAATTCGATCGCTGATTTGTTGAGTCACTTCGACGGAAATACTGAAACTTTTGCGACGTAGGAAAAAACAGGTGAAATTTCTTAGAACCGCATATCGGCCAGAAAACTACTTGACGAAGATTTTAATCGGCACAAGACTTAAAGGACGAGCCTCGGAGTGGTTTCACTCGAAGTCAGAGTATATCAGCATGACGTCAGATCATCTACTCGACGGGCTTCGAGGTATGTTTTACCACCGTCCAAACAGGATAGCATTGAGACGACGGTTCGAAGAAAGGGTGTGGAAGAAAAGCGAAAGCTTTCATGATTATATCCATGCGAAGTCAATAATGGCGAACCGAATTGCGATAGACGACGACAAAATTTTGAGATACATTGTCGACGGCATTCCAGACCCAAATCTTCGCTATGTAGCACGTGTTCAAGGATTTACGACGAGGGAACAGATACTTCAGGCGTTCGACGAGATTTCCCTGCAAGACAGGAGTTATCCAGCAGCATCCACCAACGCGAAGCTCGAAGACAAAAGTGGCGCGAAGCGTAAGACTGATAAGATTTCTAAGGACGATACAGACGGAAAAGGTAAGAGAAAAGATTTGAGCGCGAGAAAGGAGCAAAGTATGATGAAGCGTTGCTTTAAGGCAGAACACCACTGTGACGCCCTGTTTTTTTTGCCATTTTTCAAGAATTTTTTTTTGTGGAAAAAAAAGAGATATCCGAATTTTTTTGTTCTGTTCGTTGTTTATTGAAGATACATAAAAAAAAAATTCAAATTTTTCACGCCCCATGGTGCCGCTGGGGAAGCTCCCGCGTCAGGTACTGTTGCCTCTGCAGTGGTTCGCGGCACGCAGCAGAACTCTCTTCAAAGTCGATCTGAAAAAAAAATACCGAGTGTTTTCGTTAATAATATGATATTTTGAAGAGAAGTACACAGGGATTTGAAAAAATATTGATTTTTAAAAAATACGCACGCTTTTGAAATTAAAGGACGATTTTCGAGAAAAATTTCTCGCCGAAAATAGGCTAGAACTTTTTTTATTATTGAGATATCGAAAAAATCCTATGTACTTCTTTAGATAATCTAGTTTTATTGATGCAGTCCAAATTTGAAGTCGATCGGATAAAAATTGCTCGAGTTCTGCTGCGTGCCGCACTCAAAAAAGTGGTTTTGAGAAAAACGCGTTCAAAGTTTTAGGTTTGTTAATTTATGCGATAAATTGGAAAGAAAAATGTGTACCTTTAATCAGCGATGCCGGCACCATATAGCTGGCCTTCAAGAAGCAAATCATTGTCCCTAGCATCTTTTCGCGAACTTGTAGAGGCTCTTGCCTCTTTTGCAGCGTCTGTGAGCGAGCGCTCCGCCAGCTCGATCCGCGCTGCGTCGGTTTCAACGCAAAAATTGAAACAATTTGGGCTGATAGTTATCCCTAACGTCTCCAAAACTTTCATGAGGCTTCTCAGGCCATCATTGAATAATAATACCGCGATATCAGCTGCAATATCGACGATTTTTTTGCTCCCGGACTGACACTTGGGGGCTATTGCCTAAACTGATTTGTTGTAGCTTTCGTTGTTGTTTTGCGTGAAGCCGCCCAAGCAACGCTGCAGCAAATCGTCTCTGCTCAAATTTTCGAAGACTGGCGTAATTGCCTCCAATACTTCCTCAGGAAGAGGCGGCTTATGGCGATATTTAGAAATATTACCGCTTGCGACCGCTGGCTGCCACGAACACCACGACTCGGCTCCCTCTGGGCAATCGTCATGTTGTGGCTCACTATCTGTGGATATTTTATGTTTGATAGTTGCCCAAATTGCCTTCCTCATTTTTTCAACATCATCGCTGTTCCTCCGAATAGCCAAGCCGTAATATGTGCTCAACTCGTCAATCAATTTTCCGGTGAGCTTTCATTTGCCAGACAATCCTTTTTGTTTTTTCACGATTTCGCGCACTCTTTTTTTAAATCTCGAAACCGTCGTATGGATCGCTATTCGATATGCCCAGAAACGTTTTAGAATCGCCGTCACCAATATAATATTTATATTTTATGCCATAGAGCTCTTCAGACCGTTGAAACATTTCGACAGCTGAGTCGACTTCCATTTTTCCGGAGGAGCCGCTATGGTTCGCTTGGCACTCATCGTCGTGGGTACTTTTTCATTCCCAGTACTCCGCGGTGCTTTCTTTTTTTTCCTAATGCTCGCAAGCTTTGCAATATTTCGATTTCACCATAACGTCGATCACTTTTTTAGTGTACCAGCCGATTAGCGATGTTATGCCGAAAAGCGAGCTGAAACCGCGCTTACGCCACGATCCGTCGCCTGAAACGGTAATTCCGTCCTCCACCCCATTTTCCAACGAAATTGTCTCCTCCTCAAGTGCAGCCTTTTGTTTGCTCACTGTGCTCACAGCTTTAGTGGCAATCGAAATCGAATTTAAGATTCGATCGTAGAAAGACTGAAATATGGGGCGCGGTAGGTCCATAAATGCACAAAACTTCATCAGGCCATTCAAACCGACGCCAAGAAGACGCATACTGAATACGATCCGACGATTTATTTCGTATCCATTGTCAATCATAGGACACGAATTGATTTGCACTTTTTCACAATGGCCGCAATCGACCTCGATTTTGAATCCGAGTCCGCGAAAACTTTTTTCAGTAAACTTTATATCGCGATCACACTTTGCACTTCACTAACGTCGATACAATGTTCAATGCATTGACGAGGTGTACTATACGATAATCGAAATCGTTAGTAACACCGACCTCTAAATCGTCCGACGATTTTAACTTTTTCGCCGACGTGCTCACATACTCTGCAGAACTATTTTCGGAGCTATAACGGTTCGGAGGTTTTCGATTCGCAATTTTCGTTCGACTCCTCGTCACATAGCTCCGTTTTGTTCCCTTTTTCCCCGCGTATACTTTCGGATTATCCATTTGGATGTGCAAAGAATAATTCTGAGCGTTCGATATTTATAAACGAAACGATTCGGAGCGTTTAGACACGAGTAGCGTCGCTTCTATTCGCAAACTGACGCTATGACGCTATCCCTATACCTGCCTTGAACATGTTTCAATTATCGCCACCTATGGCTTTTTTCGAAACTATATTTATAACAATAGCCGGTTTTTGAACCGGTGCGATGGTCTAGTGGTTAGCGTGCTCGCCACTAAACCAGCCGACCGGGAGGTCCCGAGTTCGAATCCCAGTCGCGTACATTTCGTCGTGAAATGTTTTTCTTCGGCATTTCGCGGCGAAATAAGACTAGTTCCACGACTGGGCGGCGAACTCGATGACCGGCTGTATTGGTATAGGTTTTCCGCAGTTTCCCTATACCCATGGCAGGACCTGGGAAAGGCCCGGTATACCTGCCGACCCTGAGGCGCGCAGCTGCGCGGGACCCCGAGCGTCACGGAGCGCTGCACCGTTCCACAAAATATTCAATATCTCCGAAAATAATTATTTTTTCGACCTGGGTCCAACGGAATCTTAATCTTAAATGTATTTTAGATTTTTCTAGATGGTTTTCAAAAAATCGATTTTTTGAAGCCGTCACAGTGGTGTTGTCCCTTAATTGCGGTGCGAAAGAGCATGTAAGCGTGGATTGTCTATCAAAAGATAAAGGCATGAAATGTTTCTAGTATAATGAGTACGGCCGTATTGCACGTGGTTGCCCGGTGAAAGCTAATGCAACAAAAAATAGTTATGCAGTCAATCAGTCGAAACAACGCAAGCATGTGAAAGGCGTATTGATTGATTATATTTCTGGACTAGGGCTCATAGATACAGGAAGCGACATTACGATTATGTGCGCGGATGAGTACATAAGAATCGGTTTGCCGCGACTTGAGAATAAAGTAACACCTTTTCGAGGCGTAGGCACCGAAGAAAACGCGTTGGGAAAGTTCCATGCTAAGATCACGGTCGACGGAAATTCATACGCGATACCGATTAATGTTATTTCAGATGTTCTTTCGAGATATCCATTGCTGATCGGTAAGTATTTCCTCGACGAGATCAATTTAAATGTTAAGCGCGGAAAAGCCACGATAAAACCATTGAGCAACGCAGATTGTACTTTCGCGGAAATTTGTCAAATCGATGTGGTTTCTGAGCAAGACGTCAATGCTCTAGATCTATCCCAAGTTCGAGACAATGTACATAGGCAAGCAATACAGGTTCTCGTCGATAACTATGAACCTAAACAGTCACGCGAAGTGAGTATAAAAATGAATCTCGTATTAAAAGACGAAGGGCCGATTTATCAGGACCATTGTCGTCTGCTGAAAGGGACGCGGTAAACAAACAAATCAACGAGTGGCTGGAGAACGGTATGGTGCAGCCATCCGTTTCCGAGTATGCAAGCCCAGTTGTTCTAGTTAAGAAGAAAGACGGTTCAAACATGCTTTGCGTTGATTTCCGTTTACTAAACAAAAAAGTTATTAAAGATCGATATGCCATTCCACTCATAGAGGATCAATTAGACGCACACCAAAATGCAAGAGTGTTCAGTACGTTGGATTTAAAGAACGGGTTTTTTCATGTTCAGGTAGAGGAATCAAGCAGGAAGCGTTCATAGTTCCCGATGGGCACTACGAGTTTCTTAGAGTGCCATTTGGTCTCTGTAACTCACCGGCTATTTTCCAAAAGTTCATTAACGCCGTCTTCAGCGATCTCATGCGAGAGAACGTGCTGTTAGTTAACATGGACGACTTAATAGTGCCTTCAGCCGACTGTGATACAGGATTGAAAAATCTTGAACGAAGATTGAATGTGGCCAGCCAGAGCGGGCTTGTCATTCATCGGAAAAAATGCACTTTGTTGCAAACAAGAGTAGAGTATTTGGGCCATGTGGTCGAGAACGGATGCGTTAGGCCCTCAGAGCGGAAAACAGAAGCAGTGAGGGATTTTCCGACACCTGCGAGTGTACGGCAAGTTCAATCGTTCTTGGGATTAACCGTATATCAGTTGAAGCATATGTTAGTCAGCAAGCCGGTATTGAACCGTTATATAATTGGTGCAGCGACCGAACTGCATACTGACGTATCAATGCACGGGTACGGCGCGATATTGTTGCAGCGAAGTAATGACGATAATACGATGCATCCGATATATTACGCGAGCGGTAAGACGACTCCGGCGGAAGAAAAATACACGAGTTAGGAACTCAAAGTTCTTGCGATAGTAAGATCGTTGAAAAAGTTCAGGGTGTATCTGCTTAGCGTAAATTTCAAGATCGTCATTGATTGTCGCGCTTTTACACAAACTATGTAAAAAAAAGATTTATGTACACGCGTAGCGAGATGGGCGTTGTTACTAGAAGAGTTTCACTATGAAATCGAGCATCGCCCAGGAAAGAACATGGCTCATGTAGACGCGTTGAGCAGGAATCCGCTGCCGGATTGCCTGCTCATCGACGAAAGCAACGCTGGCATGACTACGAGAGTGAAGAAGGCACAACGCAGCGACGCCGAAACTAAGAAAATTATACAGCTGACCGAAGGAGGACAAGCGCGCGGCTATGTGATTAGAGGTGGATTGTTGTTAAAAAAAATCGAAGGACATCCGACTCGTCGTTCCAAAGGCAATGTGTTCCCAGATAATCCGCAGAGCTCACGAGAGAGGTCAATTCGCTGCTACTAAAACAGAAGCAATCATCAAGCGAGATTATTGCATCCAACATCTGCGTGAGAAGATCGCAAAGGTCGTACGAAACTGTATCGATTGTATATTGGCCGAAAAAAAGCAAGGGAAATGGAGCGCTTCCTGTGCCTAATCGACAAGGGTGATATTCCGCTCGACACCTATCACATCGATCATCTCGGTCCTTTGGCGTCGACGAGGAAAAATTACAAGCAAATATTTGCGGTAACTGACAGCTTCTGCAAATACACCTGGCTCTACGTGACAAGGTCGACGGGGACCGCGGAAGTGCTTGGCCGTCTCAAGAAACAAGTGACGATATTTTGCAATCCGAGAAGACTCATATCTGACCGTGGCACAGCCTTCACGTCCAAAGATTTCCAGGAATATTGCAAGAACGAAGGGATGCAACACGTTCTGACGACAAGAGGAATTCCGAGGGCAAACGGACAAATAGAGTGAATAAATCGAACACTCATATCCCTGTTAAGAAAGCTGGTGGCGCCGAAGCCCGAAGAGTGGCATATAAGTACCTAAGCACCGCTCAACAGTGTTTGAATACAATTCATACAAGTATCTCAACACCACCGTTCCATTTGTTGTTTGGGACTCATGCACGACTACGCGAAGATGATAATGTACGTGAGCTACTCGAGAGAGAATAGACTGTTACGTTTCAAGAAAACCGAAATGAACTACGTGCAGAAGCAACACGAAGCATCGCGAAGATGCAAGAAGAAAATCGACGCAGGTATAATAAAAAACGCAAAGAGGCGCGCTCGTACCGCGAAGGTGACTTCGTTGCTGTTAAGCGAACCCAAGCAGGTCCAGGCTTAAAGTTTGCTCAAAAGTTCTTTGGGCCATGCGAAGTCACGAAGGTTCTGCGCAACAATCGCTACCTTGTTCACAAGATCGGCGAACATGAGGGACCGCAATGAACATCTACCGCAGCGAATTTTATGAAGTTATGGGTAGATGAGGACGAAGACGTTAAGCTTGAATGTGACGAAGAAAACAAACTTCGAGTGTCGAAGCAATTAAGAAAAAGAAGACATACGAGGCCGTATGTGACCGCAGAATGGCCGAGTGTAAGGTGTAAAATCAATCCCACCCTAGTGATCGGATATTCTATCTCCGGATTAGACTGTTAGGGCCGGTTCCACAACTCTCGGTTAACCGAGTGAACCGAAGTTTAAGGGCAACTGGACCAATCAGAACCACGCTAAGCTAGCTAAACTCCGGTTAACTCGGTTAACCGAGAGTTGTGGAACCGGGCCTTAATGTATGTACAAATAAGCTGGCCGTGACTGAGAGGCGATGTTTTTAAACAACCGAAACGCTCTCCAAGGATACGTGTTACGGGCAGTCGTAGCAAAGACGAGCTTCGGTTCACACGTACCCTAAACTGAATTAATTATTGTATCGTTCATCAATTATAATAAAGCTAAATAAGAGGATATAATCGACATCCATCTAATATCCTACATTATTAACTGAATAACTTCATTTAAACTTTTTCTTGTTTTTCGCCTAGTTAGAAATGCACGGTTAGGTTGACTTGTCACTCTTCATTTTTTGCTAGGACTATGTCGCAGATCCGAGCGCTTTGAACACTACAAGACGGTCCCTTTACTTACTTCGATCACAATTAAACCATAGAAAAACATCCGTTTTAAGGACTTTTCCAACGAGCCAGGCGGGAGAATCCCAGACAAGTAGCTTCGTAGCTCTATCAATCAGGGCCGCTGCGGTGAGTGGAGGATTTTCCACCGAGAGAAAAAGTCGTTGTTCGGTCTAGTAAACGAGGTGCGGGGTTACGAAGTTTGGTGAATCAATTAACACCCGTATCCATAGTCCAGCCTTAACTTAAGAAGTACGAAAGCCTCCGTGAAGGCTTCCTTACGTTTTTTAGGCTGCCTTGCAACTTATTTAACGTGACACATTTTAAAAATATTTGGTGACGCGGGGCGAAGTAAAGTTTTACGTGTTTGTGTAACGTTTTATTTGCAATTGTAACGTTTTATTTGCGAAAAAGAGATGTTATTCTTGACTCGATTAGTTTCCCCAAGATGGAGCTATTAAATAATAAAACGAATTCGGTGGATTTGAAAGATAAAATGGACGCTTGGGAACGCATAACCAAAAAAATAGGCGAGCGAGGGTTGTATATCCCGATCGATAAAACAGTTGAAAAAATGCTGGGACAACATGAAGCAACGGTAAGCAATCATGCTTTGTGATAAATATATCAATCAAAGATGTCTGTATACATAACGTAATTATATGAGACAAACAGTTTTTGAAAATTTATCCAGACAGAGGAATCAATGCCACGTGTCCTTATTCCTATTATTCTTGGAATTACTCTCATTCATTTTGGACAGTTCGTAGAATGGAGTATATAGTTTTTTAAAACTATTTTTGGTGTTTTTATATTTATTTTATTTTGTAATTGGTACCAATTTGATCATTTTAATAATGCTATGTCAATTCCTCTTATCTCAAAACGTAACACTACTGTATGTATTCCTAATTTCTTTTTTATTCGCTGATATGAGACATTTTATTAAACATTTTCAGAAAAAGCAAATTAATACAGCGACGCGACATGAACGGCTCATGACTGGTGGAGGTCCGGCACGAATGCAGCCAAATGATCCAGTTATGGATTTCATGGATGCGATCAATCCAAATTTGGACATTGAAGTTGATTGTCCATTTGACAGTATCGCTGTTTTTTAGAAGAATTGTAAGTGTTATATTCAGGATTCATACGAATGTTTGATACTGCCACAACATCGTTCTTACGTTTTTTTGAACTTTTCAGACAATGTACATTTATTGTGAAGGCAGCTCCATCACCTCTAGGATACGAGCTACATGCTCCTATCCAACTTTCATGTCGAGAACCACGTCCAAGACACCGGGCGATGCGAAAAATCCTTTGATCATCGCTGGTCGAAAAACGATCACAGCAGTTTCGTTATGTAGCAATCCGCCGTCCTTCCGGGAGAGCCATTACGGCAGCTCTCCAAGCCGGAGCGACAAGATTTCAATGCATCCGCGGGGAACCTCGGGAAGGCCTGCTCTTGCGTCCCGCCTGGACGCGACCCAGAAAAAGGAAGGGGTCTGAAGGAAACTGAAGGAAAAATGGAGGCGGGAACTTGTACTCACCACATCATGAGCGTGCCTAGTCCCCTAGGCGTGGAGCGGTATCTAAGGCTCTCTCCGAGGCATGTTACCCATCCGTACGGCCAGCGTACGGATCGTTCATCACCGCACTCGTCTGGGAGGCTGAATATGGTAGGATATGCGAGATGCACGCCCGCTTTCGGAAAGGAAAAGGAGTTCAATGAGGCAAGGATGCCTCCATCCGAAACTGGGTGGGACCCACACGCCGAAACGTGAGCGCAAGATGAGACGACACAAATCGATCATGCCTGGCGTTCGTCATACGGCTGCCACCGGTTTATCTCATCTCAGCATGCGAGCCCTCGGACCCGCTCTAATAATCGAATTTCTTCATCTGGGCATTGCCCATCGACCATAAAGGGTGACAGTCTCCGTTTTGGCATTTATCATCATGGTAAAGTATGTTTGATCGTTTGTGCGTCTGCAAGCGAACCAGCCGCAGCGTTCTAGTCCTTCTTCCCCAGTTCTCTATTTAGAGGATTTGCATGACCACCAAGGCGGTCCGGAGTCCCCCGAGACGCACGTCACCATCCAGGGCGACCCAGGGCCCCGAGATGCACGTCGTCGCACAAGGCGACGCAGAATCTCTAAGGCTCACGTGACCATGGCCTAGAGCCCTGAGATTCATTTCATCGCACAAGGCGATGCAGAATCCCAGGGCCATCAAGATGATCCAGAGTCCCTCTGGTTTGGAAGCCTCACGTGACCACGCAAAAGGGGCCCAGAGCCCCAAGATTCACGTCGTCACACATTCACAAGGCGACGCAGAATCCCAAGGCTCACGTGGCCAATCCAGGCGATCCAGAGTCCCAAAATAGGCTTGGATAGAAGCCCGCCGGTGCTAACTTTGTTACTCTTTCATGAGGAAAGAGGATCCGGTGACTACTATGAGGAAGTATAACACCAACTTGAGTGCAAGAGGTTATGTGTTTGCTGAGCGCTCCAAGTAGATAGTCCGTTGGCTATCGCTATTTCACATGCATTGCTTGGCATACACGCAAAAGTCCCGCACGCATTGCCCGAGGGCAAATTGCACAAAAAATCGACGCGCATTATTTTGCAATACTAGAAACAATTGTCAGTTCAACGTCTCTCCCGCAGTTCCTGAGTTCTGCCTTTTGGGGCGAGGGTTCCCCCTTAAGCTAGGCTTATGGGGGAACCCTATCTACGTCCCCTATCTACGTCACCTCAGGCAATGTACAGCAAGATTATACGGCTCAAGAAAAAGTAACGCAGGAAGACGAAGATGAAGATTTCGTCATACCCAACAAAATTATGTGCGGGCTATCTACCCTTGATGAAAATGCACCACAATCGGGTGAACGTCATTTGGAAATTAGAGAGATACATATTGCCATAGGAAAAGTAAAAAACCTACAGGTAGGGTAGGTAATTTTATATTGGCTTAAGATCGTAGCTTGCACGTTTTTTAATGCTTTTTTCGGGAATTTTTTTTAGGGAAAAATAAAATTCAATCGTTTTGATTTTTTAATATATTATTAATGGTATCTAAGAGTGTACAAACATTTTTTTTAAATAATTTTTTGTTATAGTTTTGTAGCACTGAAGTGAGCGTCTAAAAAAAGGTAGGTGGCTAGCCCCGGTGATTCCGCTGCTTGAGGACATGTGAAACAAAAAAATCAAAAAGGTTATTGTTCTGTAAGCTTGTCATTCTGGTTGGAACTAGGATTAAATAATTTGGTTGAAAAATAACAAAATGGTGGATTTAAAAAAAAAGTGACTTTTTAGTGGAAATCGGGCTGTAAAATGGAAAGTTAGGGACGAAAAAAAATATCCTAGTTCCTGCGAGAGCTATTGATGAGTAGAATAACCTATCCAAAGTTCAGTCCAATCGTTTGGATAGAATATTTTTTATTACCCGGGCCGGCGGTAAAACGTTGTTTCGAGAAAAACGCGATCAAAGTTTTAACAACAGAATTATTATAGAAAAATCATACTTTCACTAATCGTCTATCCCTGGTGCGTATAATAAACCTTTAACTTCTCCATAGGTCTCATTGTTGGTCCCTTTTTCTGACCTGCAAGTCATTCTGGCAATTTTAGAAGGATAAGCTGCGTCCTCCGCCTTCGAAATCCGAGAGCGGTTGTACAGATTGGCGTTAGCCATGGCGTGCGGGCCGATTGTGACTCCCATGGTCTCCATGGTTTTCAACACAGGGAAAAATCCTTCGTTAAAAGTGCATGCGGCAGTCCATGCAGCAATTTGAAGTGTCTTTTGGCCTAAAAAAATATGTTTAGGTGCTCAATTCAACAGGCAATGATTGAAAGCCTCGTTGTTGTTCTGCGTGTTTCTGCCCAAGCATCTTTTCAAAAGATCATCCGATAAAAGTTCTTCGTAAATAGGATTCAAATTATTCGCAGTATTCTCATCAAAAGCAGGCGGATAAATAAAAGTATGTTTTTTGTTCTCGGCTTTGCATTTTTGACAATTGCACCATGAATCGAGGCCCTTAAGGCAGAAGGAATGCTGGGGATTTTCATCCGTGGAAATCAAATGATAATAAGTTGCCCACACAGCCTTCTTCATTTCTTCAACTGAAGTTTCATTTCTCATAATTGCTAACCGATAATAAACACCGAGTTTAAATATTAACGGGTTATACGCAGTTAGAAATTTCAAAAAATCGATTTTTTTAATTGCATTTTCGGAATGTACAAATATGTGAGTATATTCCCTGAAAATTTCAAATCAATGCAGCGAATATTCTCGGAAATACACACATATTTGTAAGGACGCTCGGAGCGCTACAAAGTTGACTGTTGAAACTTCAAACGCGTTTTTCTCAAAACGGTGTTTTCAAAGTCGGTGAGCACGATCTCTCAAAAACGGCTCAACCGAACGGTCTGCAATTTTAACACAACCTTGTCAGATATATTCTTCAGGTATTGATCGAAGGAATAAGATTTCCGATAATTATTCCTATTTTTTTTCAACGATTGAACGAAAAAAATTGGTCGAAATTGTTTCTTTCTGGACCACCATTTTATCAAAAATTAAAATTTCGCCTATTCCTTCAATCAATACCTGGATTCATCTATCCCCTAAAAGAATCTTTTCGATTTTTTTCCTTTTAGATAATCCAAACCGGCGATAGTTTGCTCACTTTTTTCCGATCACTTTTTTCCGGGGACCTCCAGGAGACTTCCTACAGGAGCAATGTTAATGAATATTTTTAAAAATAAAAAATGCCAATCTAAAGCTCAAAGATGCCACTAGACTGCCCAATACCTTTCGTTTTGCCCAAATGAAATCCTTTTCCAGAAAAAATTCGTGATAAAACGACTTTTTTTGGCTTTGCAACTGTGTATAACGCCTTAACTTATTAGTTAATACGAGATTCTTGACTTTTGGAGCGTCACCATCCGCTGCTTCCTTTTTCGATCTGCGTTTTTTTTTGTCCGCGTCGCTTCTGTTTCTCCTGCAGACTTTCTTTTTTCTTAAGTATCTCTTGTTTTTGGAGCTGTAACTTGTCTTTTGGCTTTTTCCAGCTGAGTATGTGTTTTTTTTGCTTCTTTTACACGTTTGTACATGCGTTTTTTACGTGTAAAACACATTCACTTTTTTCGACCACCGGTTTGCCGTTGTAAACATCAGCTTTCAATAGATTTTTAAAGGTTTTCGAGTCGCCGTCACCCACATACCTTTTATATTTCACATTGAACAATTCGATTGATCGTCTAAACATTTCGATTATGCCATCAACCTTCATTTTTCCGGAGCTACCTTAATGGTTTGCTGTACATTCGTCCTTGTGATGTTCGTACCATTCCAAATACTCGTCCGTTTCTTCGTTGCCTACCCACTTTTCATACGCTTTACACAACTTTAATTTTACAACATCTACAATTTTATTGGTAAACTTCCCAATCATAGAAACAAGTCCTATAAGCGATGTAAAACCACGCTTCGCCCACGAACCATCACCTGAAACTGTGATCTCGTCTTGGGCATGCGGTTTTTAGCGTTTGCTTCTTTTTGTTCTTGTACGGCTTTTTCAAAAACTATTTCAGATACGGCTTCCACAGCAGGGATACTGTAGTATCCACTTTTAGTCAATCCAGTTCTTAAATCCATCAGTGAACAAAAAATATTTATGCCTGATAAACAAACACCAAGTAATCTCATTGTATACGTGAAACGTCTGTTGATTTCATAGGAGTTTCTCACTTTCGGACAAGAGTCAACAGTAATCATTGAATCGTAGTTACACTTTATACACAAAGTAAATCCCAATCCTACTTGTAATTTTTTCAAACAACACATTTTGTAAAGCCGTGAATACTAAACCGAAATACAGAAGAACGTACGAAGAACTTTCATCAATAACCGGCTCAAAAGCATTTTGATTTTTTAATTTTTTAGCAGAAGTTCTAACAAAATCTGCATTTTGTTCGGTGGTGTGTCTGTTGCCATGAAATCTTTTTTTGATCTTAGGATCTCCAGGACTTCTGGTATCTCGTTTCTTTCCTTTCCGATCCATTTTCACGCTCTTCGAAGATGTTTATGCACAAAGTAACGAACATATACTGACTGTTCGTTTTGAATTTCGATATAACGGAGCTCTAAAATAAATGTATGTGAAGAATCAGGTAAAACGTTTAGTATACACAAAGGTATCCGACGCTCGAAGCAGGTATAAAGGTAACGCGCAAACAATAGAGGCGTCCGGCAGTTTGCAGCTGCCGTGCAGCTCAGCGCACGCTACAATGAGACGCTCACGTATAGGTGCTATAACTTTGTCAATATTTTGAATTTCGGTCCAAAATGTTTACAGTATATACTTCATATATTTTCGAAATATGTAAAAACAAGTCAATTTTTCCAAACCAAGTTATTAGACTACGACCTTAAATATACAGGTGAAACGACATACAAACGATGAAATAATTATTTACAGGATAACCTACAATTTTACAGACGTACAATTTTTTAGGAATTTTTTTTAACTACCATTTTCGTCTATGAACAGTCACTTAAAAAAACAAACAAAACTTTTGATTGTATTTTGAAAGTACATTCATTAAGTGTAACAACTTTTATATCAATATCTATTATATAAACATATCAAAAAAATTCATGAAAGTAGCCTTTTTTAAGCGTCTAAAGTGAGAAGACCCCATAAAAAAGTGGTTGTTGGCTCTGAAAATGGTTCTCTTTATGCTGTCATGGCGCGTTTGTAGTCACTCCACAAGATGTTTTCTTTCCAGTTTGTATCTTTATAAATGGTAAATCGAGCATTATTGAAAGTTATTTCTGTTTTGAACAATGTATTCTTACATGTCGGATTAAAACCCGGTCGTAATACTATTGTTATTGTTATTTTGTGCAAGAGCTGAGAAATCCCGGCACATGGATTCTTGTCTGATTTACAGCGGCTTAACGCATCTCACCTTTTATTACTGACACTGCTGAAAATGTTCGGTGTTCTAAATCTAGGTGAATAAACTGCAGAGTTGTCACTATTTTACTTTATTCGTAACACAATTAGAGCACTCACATCAAGTGGTATGGTTATAATTGTGTTTGTTTATCGAGTTAAAATATGGCAATATCGGTATAGTCAGAGTTTGGTCGGTATGTTCTCTTCGGTATCAAACGACACGCAATGCCGCTAAGGTATGTTACGTCCTGGAGGGAGATTTAGGTGAGACTCGCGAGGTTGCCGATTTAGAGCGCGAAAGTTCGAATTGAATTAGATTGCGCAGTGCGTCTTTGTTTGGCTTCCGCGTGAGTTCCGAACACAGTTTAATAACAATTTGGATTGAGACGAATTTGAGGTGCGTGATTCTGGTAAGAGAGTTGGATCCGCCCGATGGATTGATCGTTGATCAAATAAATGTTCAGACGCGTAGATTTCGTCTTAATTCACGTAGTTCACGTTTATTACGTTTAACTCTTACAAAATTATAATTTCGGGACAAAGATAGTTACTCGTACAATGATTACAAGGAAACGCAGAGCGAAAGGGTTTAGCCTTGTAAGTCGACTGTTCAGTTCGGAGTTCGAATACAGAGTGTCTGCTTCTTCGTGATATGAAAATTAGGAAAGTCTGGTTGTAGGGGAAGGAGCTTTTTTGGGGGAATGCATTTTCGGATGAGAGCTTCTTAGTGATTGGTTAATCAATCTTGAGAATGTACGCTGACTTACGTTATAGGTTAGCGTTATGCGTGGGAATAGTTTTGTTCATCTACTTATTAGGTCACCGCTATGGTGAATGCGCCCATTGTTCTATGTCCGAGGATCGGGTTCAGCGACCGAGGTTTCGTGGGTCTTGCGATACGACCGGGTGACGTGTTCTGGCGCAAGCGAGTTTTCCTCGTGGAATTGTTTGAATCTAAGGCCAAGGTAGGATTGTGGCGTAATTCGGTCTCTGCATTTTGTTCGAGTGCTCTAGGCGTAGGGTTTCCCTTCCGAGGCTGCGAGTATGCTCCTCTCGTAAATTTGTCTGTCGTTGGCTATGTTTATGCGTGGGGACCTACGTGCGACGGTTTCGCTTTTGGTCTTGTGGTACGTTTCGGCTATCGTTCGCTAAGCGTTAAAGAAATAGAGGTTTTTGATCGATGAGTGAGGGTGCTGCTAACGTGCGTATTTACCATCGTGGTTTCAAAAAATAGAGAAAAAAAGTGAAGGCTGGGACGTAACAGGTAATTCATGCGTACGAAATAATACGAAGGTGGAATGGAGCGCCAAAAAGGTATTTCCTCCATTCAATGAGTTCATGCAAGACACTAATTTTCGACGACAGTTCGCAAATACAACTCATCTATTAAGTCTACTTCCGTGATTTTTTTCTCTTAAAAATATAATAGTAGGCCTTACGTACTAAAATACTACTTTCACACATGAACCGTAAAGTTTTCAAATAAAAAATTAAGTCCTTGTCTATTTTTGCAAATCTAATTTTTTTACAAACTTTCAAAGGCTCTACAATTAAAAAATCACATAGGGATATTTTCTACAACTTATATATTTCAAACTTGTTTGAAAAGTCTACGCACACACACACGCACAAACATTATCATTTTAAAGTATTATTATAGTATTATTAAAGTATTACAATAAGGCTTTGGTTTTTTCGGTCTAGAAATAGATTTTTTTTTCATGTAAATGTAATGTCCGGCGATTTTGGGTTTCGCATCGACTTTCGAACTTGCAATATTTCATAAATTTCACGACAACTAGAAAGAAAAGGGACCAGGTCGAGGACAAGCTATTGCTTTTCGGTGGTCGTAAACAGTGCAGCCAGATCGCGCGTAAAAGTTACCGCCTTTCTAGTCTTACGCGCCCATCACACAATCATAGTAGCGCGTGTCCGTGAGCGAGCGACGCTCGGACATCTTCGGAAAGAGCCGAGCACGGTCGAAGTGTCCCGACCGCGCCTTCGGCAGCTACACCAATACATGGACGCTGAGCACGGTTATGTGCGGCCAAGCCGAAACGAAGGTTTCGAGGGAAAAAGCAATCTGAGCACGACTCGTGCCGTCGGGTGACGTCACGCGCGAGGCTTTTAGATGATTTCAATGCTTATTTAGCTCTTGATTCTCTGCATTATTAATGTATACAAAAAAATGTATCGCGTACTCTGATCGCTTATTTTTTTAGTTTATACGTTAATTTAAATATAATAATTAATCTAAATCACAACTTATTTATCTTATATAAAATTGTTTCCGCTTTACTTACACTCGTCCTCATGCCAAATCAATTATAATTCATAAAAGTAAGCGGAAATATATTTATATTCGGATTATTATATTAATTCTCATACTTTCATCAAGCGATAAAGCATTATTCCCAAAAACAAACCAATCATCCATCCGGCCGCGAATCGTAAGTACCAGAAAGTGCACATATTCTACAAGCGATGAGATGGTCCCGTTGGTAGCGTTCTTGGCTTGGGTCCGCAGGGGCCCCTAGTGTAAATTTTTCTCCAAATTTTTCATAATTTCTTATATTTTAGTCATATTTGAGATTTTCTGAGAAAAAATGATTTAAAACAGATTCAAGTACTGGTCTATTTCCCAAAAACACATTTTTTTTTACTGAAAATTCATGATTTCTCATTTTTTCCCGGAAATTTCTCTTTTTCCTATGAGTTGAGTGAACGACTGCGGAGATATTCGGAGAACAGTTAAAGATGAAAAGAAATGAGATTTTCGTTAAAAAAACATTTTATTATTATTATTTTTTTCCAGTAATTTCCCTTTTTCCTATTACCTGAGTGAGCTGCGAAGATATTCGGAGAAAATTTAAAGATAAAAAGAAATGAAATTTTCGTAAAAAAAACTTGATATTATTTTTTTTTCCGGAACTTTTTCTTTTTCCTATTGAGTAAACGGCTGCGGAGATATTCGGGGAAAAGTTATAGATAAAAAAAATGAGATTTTCGTACAAAAAACTTATTACATTTTTTTATCCCTCATAATTCTGAGAAATAATGAATTTCCGAAATTTTTGCAAACATTATTTTCCTTAAGGAGTAACACCACTGTAACGGCCTGCCACGAAGCGTTTTAGATCAATAATACTTGGAGTAATTATTAAGCATATTTTGAAGTATATGGCAAAAAAATTTTATGGGAAAATATTACAAAATGGCGACACTGCAGAAAATTCTTCCGAGGCATGTTGAACTTAAGGTGCTCTGCGGCACGTAGTATAACTTGTGCCAATTTTAATCTAGACCAAATATATTCTTTCAATTAAATCTAGATGAGTGTAGCTAGTGAGCCACGGAGGAGATTTTAGATATATTGATTTTTGAATAATTGCCGAGTATTTGACTAAAAATGTTCTTTTAGACTTGATAAGGCAAAATTCTTTTTTTTAGATTAAAATTGGCACAGTTATACTACGTGCCGCAGAGGTTCGACATGCTTCAGAAGAATTGCTGCAGTGTCGCCATTTTCTAATATTTTCGGATAGAAATTTCTAGCAATATACTTGAATATATGATCAATAAATACCGCAAGTATTATTTGTTTATTACATTTGCTTCCGCAAAAAAAAATTTAAGATCCGCTTCTTGTAAGGCCGTTACAGTGGTGTTACCCCTTAAAGTCTTCATATAATTTCCGAGATTTCCCCGTGATCGTAATTAAAATAATGAAATATTCGGAGAAATTCGGAGAAACTCGGATGTTTGCGTAAAAATAATTGTCCGCAAAACTCCGAATTCTTCTTATTTGTTCCAACTTGTTCCAAAGATCGTTCCCCGCGCTCAGTGCTTTTTTTTAGAAATTATTATTACTATCAATTCTTATTTGATTAGTTATTTTTATTAGTTGTCATTATTATTTTAATTAGTTACTTTTAGTGTCGAAAAATTTATCGCGCACTCTGACCGCTCATTTTATTAGTTTGTACGTTAATTTAAATACAATAATAAATCTAAATTACAACTTATTTATCTTCTAAACAATTATTTGCGCTTTACTCTCACCCGTCCCTATGCCAAATAAATTGTAATTCACAAAAGTAAGCGGAAATATATTTATATTCGTATTATTGTATTCATTCTCATATACTTTCATCAAGCGATAAAGCATTATCATAATGCATTATCATAATGCTTTATCGCTTGATGAAAGTAAATGAGAATGAATATAATAATATGAATATAAATATATTTCCGCTTACTTTTATGAATTACAATTTATTTGGCATAGGGACGGGTGTGAGTAAAGCGCAAGAAGATTTTTTAGAAGATAAATAAGTTGTAATTTAGATTTATTATTGTATTTAAATTAACGTACAAACTAATAAAATAAGCGGTCAGAGAGCGCGATAAATTTTTCGACACTAAAAGATAACTAATTAAAATAATAATGATAACTAATTAAAATAACTAATCAAATAAGAATTAATAGTAATAATAATTTTTAAAAAACACTGAGCGCGGGATACGATGCCGCGCCCCTAGTGCAAATTTTTTCCGAAAGATGTTTCAGATTTTTTCCGAATTTTTCTATGAATTGGAACAAATATGAAGAATTCGGAGTTTTGCGGACAATTATTTTTACGAAAACATCCGAGTTTCTCCGAATTTCTCTGAATATTTCATTATTTTAATTACGATCACGGGGAAATCTCGGAAATTATATGAAGACTTTAAGGGGTAACACCACTGTAACGGCCTTACAAGAAGCGGATCTTTAAATTTTGCTTAAAACTGCAGCAATTCTTCCGAAGCATGTCGAACCTCTGCGGCACGCAGTATAACTGTGCCAATTTTAATCTAAAAAAAAAAAATTTTGTTTTATTAAGTCTACATGAGTGTAGCTACTGAACCCCGTAGGGGATTTTCGATAAGTCAATTTAAACAATATTTATCAAAAAATAACTGTCTTAAAAAAAAATTGAACATTTTTAGTCAAATACTCGGCAATTACTCAAGAATCAATATTTCTAAAATCCCCTACGTGGTTTACTAGCTACACTCATCTAGATTTATTTAAAAAAAAATATTTTGTCCAGATTAAAATTGGCACAAGTTATACTGCGTGCCGTAGAGCACCTTCAGTTCAACATGCCTCGGAAGAATTTGCTGCAGTGTCGCCATTTTGTAATATTTTCCCATAAATTTTTTTTGCAATATACTTCAATATATGCTTAATAATTACCCCAAGTATTATTTGTCTAAAACACTTCGTGGCCGGCCGTCACAGTGGTATTACCCCTTAAGGAAAATTATGTTTGCAAACATTTCGGAAATTCATTATTTCTCAGAATTATTAGGGATAAAAAAATGTAAGTTTTTTTTTACGAAAATCTTATTTTTTTTCATCTCAACTTTTCTCCGAATTCTCCGCAGCCGTTCACTCAATAGGAAAAAGAAAAAGTTCCGGAAAAAAAATAATATCAAGTTCTTTTTACGAAAATCTCATTTTTTTCATCTTTAAATTTTTTCCGAATATCTCCGCAGCCGTTCACTCAGGTAATAGGAAAAAGGGAAATTTCCGGAAAAAAATAATAATAATAAAAAAAAATTTTAACGAAAATCTCATTTCTTTTCATCTTTAACTTTTCTCCGAATATCTCCGCAGCCGTTCACTCAGGTCATAGGAGAAAGAGAAATTTCCGGGAAAAAAATGAGAAATCATGAATTTCACGTAAAAAAAATGTGTTTTTGGGAAATAGAGCAGTACTTGAATTTGTTTTAAATCGTTTTTTCTCCGAAAATCTCAGATATGACTAAAATATGAGAAATTATGAAAAATTTGCACTCGGGGCCCTCGCGGACCGAAGCCAGGAACGCTACCAACGGGAGCATCTCATCGCTTGTAGAAAATGTGCACTTTCTGGTACTTACGATTCGCGGCCGAATGGATGATTGGTTTGTTTTTGGGGATAATGCTTTATCGCTTGATGAAAGTATGATAATTTATATAATAATAGGAATATAAATATAATTCCGCTTACTTTTGTGAATTATAATTTATTTGGCATGAGGACGGGTGTAAGTAAAGCGTAAACAATTTTGTATAAGATAAATAAGTTGTGATTTAGATTTATTATTATATTTTAATTAACGTATAAACTAAAAAAATAAGCGATCAGAGTGCGCAATACATTTTTTTGTATACATTAATAACGCAGAGAATCAAGAGCTAAATAAGCAGTGAAATCATCTAAAAGCCTCGCGCGTGCCGTCGGGTGACGTCACGCGCGAGTCGTGCTCAGATTGCTTTTGCCCTCGAAGCCTTCATTTTGGCTTGGCCGCACATAAACGTGCTCAGCGTCGTGTCAGTGAAGTTAGCAGAGCATTTGCCAGCAGATCAAAATTAAGTGAGAGTTCTCTTGGCATGCAGTTGAGTTCTATAGTTCTTGATGGTTTTTAGCAATAGTTCTGGTGATTTTGTCCAAAAAAAGGTGATTGATAAAATGCTCTGCTAACTTCCCGTAGCAGATCATTTTGCAGAAAACCATAGATTACCGGGAGTTCTTTCTACATGCGGTTGAGTTCTATAGTTCCTGATAAATTTTAGCAATAGTTCTGGTGATTTTGCCAAAAAAAAAGTGACGGAATTTTTTTTGTGTATCTTCCGATAAAAATATGCTGATGGATAGGCGTGAGTTCTGGGTGCTATTTGTGTGAGATATTATGGTTTTGGTATTGTGTGATGGATTTGAGAATCGTTCTGGCTTCCAGCTATTGTAAATAATTGATACAATTGTTTAATAATATCTCAACTATACAAGGGTGCTCTGCTGATGGGTAGACGTCAGTTCCAGGTGCTTTCTGTGTAAGATATTATAGTTTTGGTATTGTTTGATGTATTTGAAAATAGTTCTGGCTTCCAGCTATTTTCAAATAATAGTTAAAAATGTTTATAAATTTCTCAACTATACAAGTGTGCTCTGCTGAAGGATAGGCATGAGTTCCAGGTGCTTTTTGTTCGAGATATTATAGTTTTAGTATTGATCGATGCATTTGAAAATAGTTCTGGCTTCCAGCTACTTTCAAATAATTATTAAAAATGTTTACCAGCACCTCAACTATACAAGTGTGCTCTGCTGATGAATAGGGATGAGTTCCAGGTGCTTTTTGGGTGGGATATTATTGTTTTGGTATTATTTGATGTATTTGTGAAAAGTTCTGGCTTCCAGCTATTTTGAAATAATTATTTTAAATGTTTATAAATATCTCAACTATACAAGTGTGCTCTGCTGAGGGATAAGCATGAATTCCAGGTGCTTTTTGGGTGGGATATTATTGTTTTGGTATTATTTAATGTATTTGTGAATAGTTCTGGCTTTCAGCTGATTTGAAATGATTATTAAAAATGTTTATCAGTATCTCAACTATACAATGGTGCTCTGCTGATGGATAGGCGTTAGTTCCAGGTGCTTTTAGTTTGAGATATTATAGTTTAGGCATTGCTTGATGTAATTGTGGAGAGTTCTGGTTTCCAGCTATTTTGAAATAATTATTTAAAATGTTTATTAGTATCTCAACTATACAAGTGTGCTCTGCTGAGGGATAGGCATGAGTTCCTGGTGCTTTTTGGGCGGGATATTATTGTTTTGGTATTGTTTAATGTATTTGACAATAGTTCTGTCTCCCAGCTATTTTGAAATAATTGTTAAAAATGTTTATAAATATTTCAACTATACAAGTGTGCTCTGCTGAGGGATAGGCATGAGTTCCAGGTGCTTTTTGGGTGGGATATTATTGTTTTGGTATTGTTTGATGTATTTGTGAATAGTTCTGGCTTCCAGCTATTTTGGAATAATTATTAAAAATGTTTATTAGTATCTCAACTATACAAGTGTGCTCTGCTGAGGGATAGGCATGAGTTCCAAGTGCTTTTTGGGTGGGATATTATTGTTTTGGTATTGTTAGATGTACTTAGAATAGTTCTGTCTTCCAGCTGTTTTCAAATAATTGTTAAAAATGTTTATAAATATCTCAACTATACAAGTGTGCTCTGCTGAGGGATATGCATGAGTTCCAGGTGCTTTTTGGGCGGGATATTATTGTTTTGGTATTGTTAGATGTACTTGAGAATAGTTCTGTCTTCCAGCTGTTTTCAAATAATTGTTAAAAATGTTTATAAATATCTCAACTATACAAGTGTGCTCTGCTGAGGGATAGGCATGGGTTCCAGGTGCTTTTTGAGTTGAATATTATTGATTTGGTATTGTTTGAAGTATTTGAGAATAGTTCTGGCTTTCAGCTATTTTCAAATAATTGTTAAAAATGTGTATAATTATCTCAAATATACAAGTGTGCTCTGCTGAAGGAAAGGCATGAGTTTCAGGTGCTTTTAGGGTAGGATATTATTGTTTTGGTATTATTTGATGTATTTGTGAATAGTTCTGACTTCCACCTATTTTAAAATAATTAATAAAAATGTTTATTAGTATCTGAAGTATACAAGTGTGCTCTGCTAAGGGATAGGCATGAGTTCCAGGTGCTTTTTGGGCGGGATGTTATTGTTTTGGTACTGTTCGATGTATTTGTGAATAGTTCTGGCTTCCAGCTATTTTGAAATAAATGTTAAAAATGTTTATAAATATCTCAACTGTACAGGTGTGCTCTGCTGAGGGATAGGCATGAGTTCCAGGTGCGTTTTGGGTGGGATATTATTGTTTTGGTATTATTTGATGTATTTGTGAATAGTTCTGGCTTCGAGCTATTTTGAAATAATTATTTAAAATGTTTATAAATATCTCAACTATACAAGTGTGCTCTGCTGAGGGATAGGCATGAGTTCCAGGTGCTTTTTGGGTGGGATATTATTGTTTTGGTATTATTTAATGTATTTGTGAATAGTTCTGGCTTCCAGCTGATTTGAAATGATTATTAAAAATGTTTATCAGTATCTCAACTATACAATGGTGCTCTGCTCATGGATAGGCGTTAGTTCCAGGTGCTTTTAGTTTAAGATATTATAGTTTAGGCATTGTTTGATGTGGTTGTGAAGAGTTCTGGTTTCCAGCTATTTTGAAAAAATTATTTAAAATGTTTATTAGTATCTCAACTATACAAGTGTGCTCTGCTGAGGGATAGGCATGAGTTCCTGGTGCTTTTTGGGCGGGATATTATTGTTTTGGTATTGTTTGATGTACTTGAGAATAGTTCTGTCTCCCAGCTATTTTGAAATAATTGTTAAAAATGTTTATAAATATCTCAACTATACAAGTGTGCTCTGCTGATGGATAGGCATGAGTTCCAGGTGCTTTTTGGGTGTGATATTATTGTTTTGGTATTGTTTGATGTATTTGTGAATAGTTCTGGTTCCAGCTATTTTGAAATAATTATTAAAAATCTTTATTAGTATCTCAACTATACAAGTGTGCTCTGCTGAGGGATAGGCATGAGTTCCAAGTGCTTTTTGGGCGGGATATTATTGTTTTGGTATTGTTAGATGTACTTGAGAATAGTTCTGTCTTCCAGCTGTTTTCAAATAATTGTTAAAAATGTTTATAAATATCTCAACTATACAAGTGTGCTCTGCTGAGGGATAGGCATGAGTTCCAGGTGCTTTATGGGTGGGATATTATTGGTTTGGTATTCTTTGATGTATTTTCAAATAGTTCTGGCTTCCAGCTATTTTGAAATAATTATTTTAAATGTTTATAAATATCTCAACTATACAAGTGTGCTCTGCTGAGGGATAGGCATAAGTTCCAGGTGCTTTTTGGGTGGGATATTATTGTTTTGGTATTGTTTGATGTATTTGTGAATAGTTCTGGTTTCCAGCTATTTTGAAATAATTATTAAAAATGTTTATTCGTACCTCAACTATAGAAGTGTGCTCTGCTGAGGGATAGGCATGGGTTCCAGGTGCTTTTTGAGTTGAATATTATTGATTTGGTATTGTTTGAAGTATTTGAGAATAGTTCTGGCTTTCAGCTATTTTCAAATAATTGTTAAAAATGTGTATAATTATCTCAACTGTACAAGTGTGCTCTGCTGAAGGATAGGCATGAGTTCCAGGTGCTTTTAGGGTAGGATATTATTGTTTTGGTATTATTTGATGTATTTGTGAATAGTTCTGACTTCCACCTATTTTAAAATAATTAATAAAAATGATTTTTAGTATCTGAAGTATACAAGTGTGCTCTGCTGAGGGATAGGCATGAGTTCCAGGTGCTTTTTGGGCGGGATGTTATTGTTTTGGTACTGTTTGATGTGGTTGTGAAGAGTTCTGGTTTCCAGCTATTTTGAAATAATTATTTAAAATGTTTATTAGTATCTCAACTATACAAGTGTGCTCTGCTGAGGGATAGGCATGAGTTCCTGGTGCTTTTTGGGCGGGATATTATTGTTTTGGTATTGTTTGATGTACTTGAGAATAGTTCTGTCTCCCAGCTATTTTGAAATAATTGTTAAAAATGTTTATAAATATCTCAACTATACAAGTGTGCTCTGCTGAGGGATAGGCATGAGTTCCAGGTGCTTTTTGGGTGGGATATTATTGTTTTGGTATTGTTTGATGTATTTGTGAATAGTTCTGGCTTCCAGCTATTTTGAAATAATTATTAAAAATCTTTATTAGTATCTCAACTATACAAGTGTGCTCTGCTGAGGGATAGGCATGAGTTCCAAGTGCTTTTTGGGCGGGATATTATTGTTTTGGTATTGTTAGATGTACTTGAGAATAGTTCTGTCTTCCAGCTGTTTTCAAATAATTGTTAAAAATGTTTATAAATATCTCAACTATACAAGTGTGCTCTGCTGAGGGATAGGCATGAGTTCCAGGTGCTTTATGGGTGGGATATTATTGATTTGATATTATTTGATGTATTTTCAAATAGTTCTGGCTTCCAGCTATTTTGAAATAATTATTTTAAATGTTTATAAATATCTCAACTATACAAGTGTGCTCTGCTGAAAGATAGGCATGAGTTCCAGGTGCTTTTTGGGTGGGATATTATTGTTTTGGTATTGTTTGATGTACTTGAGAATAGTTCTGTCTCCCAGCTATTTTGAAATAATTGTTAAAAATGTTTATAAATATCTCAACTATACAAGTGTGCTCTGCTGAGGGATAGGCATGAGTTCCAGGTGCTTTTTGGGTGGGATATTATTGTTTTGGTATTGTTTGATGTATTTGTGAATAGTTCTGGCTTCCAGCTATTTTGAAATAATTATTAAAAATCTTTATTAGTATCTCAACTATACAAGTGTGCTCTGCTGAGGGATAGGCATGAGTTCCAAGTGCTTTTTGGGCGGGATATTATTGTTTTGGTATTGTTAGATGTACTTGAGAATAGTTCTGTCTTCCAGCTGTTTTCAAATAATTGTTAAAAATGTTTATAAATATCTCAACTATACAAGTGTGCTCTGCTGAGGGATAGGCATGAGTTCCAGGTGCTTTATGGGTGGGATATTATTGATTTGGTATTATTTGATGTATTTTCAAATAGTTCTGGCTTCCAGCTATTTTGAAATAATTATTTTAAATGTTTATAAATATCTCAACTATACAAGTGTGCTCTGCTGAAAGATAGGCATGAGTTCCAGGTGCTTTTTGGGTGGGATATTATTGTTTTGGTATTGTTTGATGTATTTGTGAATAGTTCTGGTTTCCAGCTATTTTGAAATAATTATTAAAAATGTTTATTCGTATCTCAACTATAGAAGTGTGCTCTGCTGAGGGATAGGCATGGGTTCCAGGTGCTTTTTGAGTTGAATATTATTGATTTGGTATTGTTTGAAGTATTTGAGAATAGTTCTGGCTTTCAGCTATTTTCAAATAATTGTTAAAAATGTGTATAATTATCTCAACTATACAAGTGTGCTCTGCTGAAGGATAGGCATGAGTTCCAGGTGCTTTTAGGGTAGGATATTACTGTTTTGGTATTATTTGATGTATTTGTGAATAGTTCTGACTTTCACCTATTTTAAAATAATTAATAAAAATGATTATTAGTATCTGAAGTATACAAGTGTGCTGTGCTGAGGGATAGGCATGAGTTCCAGGTGCTTTTTGGGCGGGATGTTATTGTTTTGGTACTGTTTGATGTATTTGTGAATAGTTCTGGCTTCCAGCTGTTTTTAAATAATTGTTAAAAATGTTTATAAATATCTCAACTGTACAGGTGTGCTCTGCTGAGGGATAGGCATGAGTTCCAGGTGCGTTTTGGGTGGGATATTATTGTTTTGGTATTATTTGATGTATTTGGGAATAGTTCTGGCTTCGAGCTATTTTGAAATAATTATTCAAAATGTTTATAAATATCTCAACTATACAAGTGTGCTCTGCTGAGGGATAGATATGAGTTCCAGGTACTTTTTGGGTGGGATATTATTGTTTTGGTATTATTTGATGTATTTGTGAATAGTTCTGGCTTCCAGCTGATTTGAAATGATTATTAAAAATGTTTATCAGTATCTCAACTATACAAGGGTGTTCTGCTGATGGATAGGCGTTAGTTCCAGGTGCTTTTACTTTGAGATATTATAGTTTAGGCATTGTTTGATGTGGTTGTGAAGAGTTCTGGTTTCCAGCTATTTTGAAATAATTATTTAAAATGTTTATTAGTATCTCAACTATACAAGTGTGCTCTGCTGAGGGATAGGCATGAGTTCCTGGTGCTTTTTGGGCGGGATATTATTGTTTTGGTATTGTTTGATGTACTTGAGAATAGTTCTGTCTCCCAGCTATTTTGAAATAATTGTTAAAAATGTTTATAAATATCTCAACTATACAAGTGTGCTCTGCTGAGGGATAGGCATGAGTTCCAGGTGCTTTTTGGGTGGGATATTATTGTTTTGGTATTGTTTGATGTATTTGTGAATAGTTCTGGCTTCCAGCTATTTTGAAATAATTATTAAAAATCTTTATTAGTATCTCAACTATACAAGTGTGCTCTGCTGAGGGATAGGCATGAGTTCCAAGTGCTTTTTGGGCGGGATATTATTGTTTTGGTATTGTTAGATGTACTTGAGAATAGTTCTGTCTTCCAGCTGTTTTCAAATAATTGTTAAAAATGTTTATAAATATCTCAACTATACAAGTGTGCTCTGCTGAGGGATAGGCATGAGTTCCAGGTGCTTTATGGGTGGGATATTATTGATTTGATATTATTTGATGTATTTTCAAATAGTTCTGGCTTCCAGCTATTTTGAAATAATTATTTTAAATGTTTATAAATATCTCAACTATACAAGTGTGCTCTGCTGAAAGATAGGCATGAGTTCCAGGTGCTTTTTGGGTGGGATATTATTGTTTTGGTATTGTTTGATGTACTTGAGAATAGTTCTGTCTCCCAGCTATTTTGAAATAATTGTTAAAAATGTTTATAAATATCTCAACTATACAAGTGTGCTCTGCTGAGGGATAGGCATGAGTTCCAGGTGCTTTTTGGGTGGGATATTATTGTTTTGGTATTGTTTGATGTATTTGTGAATAGTTCTGGCTTCCAGCTATTTTGAAATAATTATTAAAAATCTTTATTAGTATCTCAACTATACAAGTGTGCTCTGCTGAGGGATAGGCATGAGTTCCAAGTGCTTTTTGGGCGGGATATTATTGTTTTGGTATTGTTAGATGTACTTGAGAATAGTTCTGTCTTCCAGCTGTTTTCAAATAATTGTTAAAAATGTTTATAAATATCTCAACTATACAAGTGTGCTCTGCTGAGGGATAGGCATGAGTTCCAGGTGCTTTATGGGTGGGATATTATTGATTTGGTATTATTTGATGTATTTTCAAATAGTTCTGGCTTCCAGCTATTTTGAAATAATTATTTTAAATGTTTATAAATATCTCAACTATACAAGTGTGCTCTGCTGAAAGATAGGCATGAGTTCCAGGTGTTTTTGGGTGGGATATTATTGTTTTGGTATTGTTTGATGTATTTGTGAATAGTTCTGGTTTCCAGCTATTTTGAAATAATTATTAAAAATGTTTATTCGTATCTCAACTATAGAAGTGTGCTCTGCTGAGGGATAGGCATGGGTTCCAGGTGCTTTTTGAGTTGAATATTATTGATTTGGTATTGTTTGAAGTATTTGAGAATAGTTCTGGCTTTCAGCTATTTTCAAATAATTGTTAAAAATGTGTATAATTATCTCAACTATACAAGTGTGCTCTGCTGAAGGATAGGCATGAGTTCCAGGTGCTTTTAGGGTAGGATATTACTGTTTTGGTATTATTTGATGTATTTGTGAATAGTTCTGACTTTCACCTATTTTAAAATAATTAATAAAAATGATTATTAGTATCTGAAGTATACAAGTGTGCTGTGCTGAGGGATAGGCATGAGTTCCAGGTGCTTTTTGGGCGGGATGTTATTGTTTTGGTACTGTTTGATGTATTTGTGAATAGTTCTGGCTTCCAGCTGTTTTTAAATAATTGTTAAAAATGTTTATAAATATCTCAACTGTACAGGTGTGCTCTGCTGAGGGATAGGCATGAGTTCCAGGTGCGTTTTGGGTGGGATATTATTGTTTTGGTATTATTTGATGTATTTGGGAATAGTTCTGGCTTCGAGCTATTTTGAAATAATTATTCAAAATGTTTATAAATATCTCAACTATACAAGTGTGCTCTGCTGAGGGATAGATATGAGTTCCAGGTACTTTTTGGGTGGGATATTATTGTTTTGGTATTATTTGATGTATTTGTGAATAGTTCTGGCTTCCAGCTGATTTGAAATGATTATTAAAAATGTTTATCAGTATCTCAACTATACAAGGGTGTTCTGCTGATGGATAGGCGTTAGTTTCAGGTGTTTGTAGTGTGAGATATTATAGTTTAGGAATTGTTTGATGTATTGAGGAATAGTTCTGTCTTCCAGCTATTTTCAAATAATTGTTAAAAATGTATATAAATATCTCAAATATACAAGTGTGCTCTGCTGAGGGATAGGCATGAGTTCCAGGTGCTTTTTGGGTTGGATATTATTGATGTGGTATTGTTTGATGTATTTGAGAATAGTTCTGGCTTCCAGCTATTATGCAATAATTATTGAAAATGTTTATTAGTATCTCAACTATAGAAGTGTGCTCTGCTGAGAGATAGGCATGAGTTCCAGGTGCTTTTTGGGTTGGATATTATTGATTTGGTATTGTTTGATGTATTTGAGAATAGTTCTGGCTTCCAGCTATTTTCAAATACTTGTTAAAAATGTGTATAAAGATCTTAACTATACAAGTGTGCACTGCTGAGGGATAGGCATGAGTTCCAGGTGCTTTTTCGGTGGGATATTATTGTTTTGGTATTATTTGGTGTATTTTCGAATAGTTCTGGCTTCCAGCTATTTTGAAATAATTATTAAAAATGTTTATAAATATCTCAACTATACAAGTGTGCTCTGCTGAGGGATAGGCATGAGTTCCAGGTGCTTTTTGGGTGGGATATTATTGCTTCTGTATTGTTTGATGTATTTGAGAATAGTTCTGGCTTCCAGCTATTTTCAAATAATGGTTAAAAATGTTTATAAATATGTCAACTACACAAGTATGCTCTGCTGAGGGATAGGCATGAGTTCCAGGTGCTTTTTGGGGTGAATATTATTGATTTGGTATTGTTTGAAGTATTTGTGAATAGTTCTGACTTCCACCTATTTTAAAATAATTAATAAAAATGTTTATTAGTATCTCAAGTATACAAGTGTGCTCTGCTGAGGGATAGGCATGAGTTCCAGGTGCTTTTTGGGCGGGATGTTTTTGTTTTGGTACTGTTCGATGTATTTGTGAATAGTTCTGGCTTCCAGCTATTTTGAAATAATTGTTAAAAATGTTTATAAATATCTCAACTGTACAGGTGTGCTCTGCTGAGGGATAGGCATGAGTCCCAGGTGCGTTTTGGGTGGGGGATTATTGTTTTGGTATTGTTTGATGTATTTGAGAATAGTTCTGGCTTCCAGCTATTTTCAAATAATTATTAAAAATGTGTATAAATATCTCAACTATACAAGTGTGCTCTGCTGAGGAATAGGCATGAGTTCCAGGTGCTTTTTGGGTTGGCTATTATTGTTTGGGTATTATTTGATGTATTTGTGAAAAGTTCTGGCTTCCAGCTATTTTGAAATAATTATTTTAAATGTTTATAAATATCTCAATTATACAAGTGGGCTCTGCTGAGGGATAGGCATGAGATCCAGGTGCTTTTAGTGTGAGATATTATAGTTTAGGCATTGTTAGTTGCATTGAGGAATAGTTCTGTCTTCCAGCTATTTTCAAATAATTGTTAAAAATGTAGATAAATATCTCAACTATACAAGTGTGCTCTACTGAGGGATAGGCATGAGTTCCAGGTGCTTTTCGGGTTGGATATTATTGATTTGGTATTGCTTGATGTATTTGACATCAGTTCTGGCTTCCAGCTATTTTGAAATAATTATTGAAAATGTTTATTAGTATCTCAACTATAGAAGTGTGATCTGCTGAGGAATAAGCATGAGTTCCAGGTGCTTTTTGGGTTCGATATTATTGATTTGGTATTGTTTGATGTATTTGAGAATAGTTCTGGCTTCCAGCTATTTTGCAATAATTATTGAAAATGTTGATAAGTATCTCAACTATAGAAGTGTGCTCTGCTGAGAGATAGGCATGAGTTCCAGGTGCTTTTTGGGTTCGATATTATTGATTTGGTATTGTTTGATGTATTTGAGAATAGTTCTGGCTTCCAGCTATTTTCAAATAATTGTTAAAAATGTGTATAAATATCTCAACTATACAAGTGTGCTCTGCTGAGGGATAGGCATGAGTTCCACGTGCTTTTTGAGTGGGATATTATTGTTTTGGTATGGTTTGATGTATTTGCGATTAGTTTTGGCTTCCAGCTAATTTGAAAAAAATATTAAAAATGTTTATTAGGATCTCAACTATACAAGTGTGCTCTGCTGAGGGATAGGCATGAGTTTCATGTGCTTTTTGGGTTGGATATTATTGATTTCGTCTTATTTGATGTATTTGTGAATAGTTCTGGCTTCCAGCTATTTTGAAATAATTATTAAAAATGTTTAACAGTATCTCAACTATACAATGGTGCTCTGCTGGTCGATAGGAGTTAGTTCCAGGTGCTTTTAGTGTGAGATGTTATAGTTTAGGCATTGTATGATGGATTTGGAAATAGTTCTGGCTTTCAGCTGTTTACAATTAACTGATAAAATCGTTCATTAATATCCCAACTATAGAAGTATGCTCTGCTAATGGATTGGCGCCGATCCATCAGCAGAGTAGACTTGTATACTTGAGATATCAATAAACATTTTGAACAATTATCTGAAAATAGCTGAAAGACAGACCTATTCTTGAATATATCAAAGAATACTTAAAGTATAATATTTAACACGAAAACACCTGGAACTCACGCCCATCCATCAGCAGAGCACACGTGTATAGTTGAGATATTAATAAACATTTTTAACATTTATTTGAAAATAGCTAGAAGCCGGAGCTAATCTCAAATATATCGAACACTACCTAAATTATAATATCTCATACAAAAAGCACCAGGAACTATCGCCTATCCATCAGCAGAGCACACTTGTATAGTTGAGACCTTCATACAGATTTTTAACAATTATTTAAAAATTTCTGGAAGTAAGAACTATTCCCAAATACATCAAACAATACCCAAATTATAATATCCCACACAAAAGCACCTGGAACTAACGCTTTTCCATCAGCAGAGCACACTTGTAGAGTTGAGATGCTGATAAACATTTGTAGTAATTATTTTAAAATAGCTGGAAGCCAGAACTATTCTCAAATACATCAAACAATACCGAAAAAATAATATGCCACCCAAAAAGCACCTGGAACTCATGCCTATCCCTCAGCAGAGCACACTTGTATAGTTGAGATGCTGATAAAGATATTTAATAATTATTTCAAAATAGCTGGAAGCCAGACCGATTCTTAAATACATCAAACAATACCAAAACAATAACATCCTACCCAAAAGCACCTGGAACTCATGCCTATCCCTCAGCAGAGCACACTTGTATAGTTGAGATGCTGATAAACATTTATAATAACTATTTGAAAATAGCTGGAAGCCAGAACTATTCTCTAATACATCAAACAATACCAAAACAATAATATCCCACGCAAAAAGCACCTGGAACTCATGCCTATCTCTCAGCAGAGCACACTTGTATAGTTGAGATGCTGATAAACATTTTTAATAATTATTTGAAAATAGCTGGAAGCCAGAACTATTCTCAAATACATCAAACAATACCAAAACTATAATATCCCACCCAAAAACACCTGGAACTCATGCCGATCCCTCAGCAGAGCACGTTTGTATCGTTGAGATGCTGATAAACATTTGTAATTATTATTTGAAAATGCATGGAAGCCAGAACTATTCTTCAATAGATCAAAACGCACCTGGAACTCATGCCTATCCCTCAGCAGAGCACACCTGTACAGTTGAGATATTTATAAACATTTTTAACAATTATTTAAAAATAGCTGGAAGCCAGAACTATTCACAAATACATCAAACAGAACCAAAACAATAATATCCCACCCAAAAAGCACCTGGAACTCATGCTTATCCCTCAGCAGAGCACACTTCTGTAGTTGAGATATCTATAAACATTTTTAACAATTATTTGAAAATAGCTGGAAGCCAGAACTATTCACAAATACATCAAATAATACCAAAACAATAATATCCTACCCAAAAAGCACCTGGAACTCATGCCTATCCCTCAGCAGAGCACACTTGTATAGTTGAGATATTTATAAACATTTTTAACAATTATTTGAAAATAGCTGAAAGCCAGAACTATTCTCAAATACATCAAACAATACCAAATCAATAATATTCAACCCAAAAAGCACCTGGAACCCATGCCTATCCCTCAGCAGAGCACACTTCTATAGTTGAGATATCTATAAACATTTTTAACAATTATTTGCAAATAGCTGGAAGACAAAACTATTCTCAAGTACATCAAACAATACCAAAACAATAACATCCCGCACAAAAAGCACCTGGAACTCATGCCTATCCCTCAGCAGAGCACACTTGTATACTTGAGATACTAATAAACATTTTTAATAATTATTTCAAAATAGGTGGACGTCAGAACTATTCACAAATACATCAAATAATACCAAAACAATAATATCCTACCCAAAAAGCACCTGGAACTCATGCCTATCCCTCAGCAGAGCACACTTGTATAGTTGAGATATTTATAAACATTTTTAACAATTATTTGAAAATAGCTGAATGCCAGAACTATTCTCAAATACATCAAACAATACCAAAACTATAATATCTTACACAGAAAGCACCCGGTACTGACGTCTACCCATCAGCAGAGCACCCTTGTATAGTTGAGATATTAATAAACAATTGTTTTAATTATTTACAATAGCTGGAAGCCAGAACTATTTTCAAATACATCAAACAATACCAAATCAATAATATCCCACCCAAAAAGCACCTGGAACCCATGCCTATCCCTCAGCAGAGCACACTTCTATAGTTGAGATACTAATAAACATTTTTAATAATTATTTCAAAATAGCTGGAAGCCAGAACTATTCACAAATACATCAAACAATACCAACACAATAATATCCCACCCAAACAGCACCTGGAACTCATGCCTATCCCTCAGCAGAGCACACTTGTATAGTTGAGATATTTAAAACCATTTTAAATAATTATTTCAAAATAGCTGGAAGCAAGAACTATTCGAAAATACATCAAATAATACCAAAACAATAATATCCCACCCAAAAAGCACCTGGAACTCATGCCTATCCCTCAGCAGAGCACACTTGTGTAGTTGAGATATTTATAAACATTTTTAACAATTATTTGAAAATAGCTGGAAGACAAAACTATTCTCAAGTACATCAAACAATACCAAAACAATAACATCCCGCACAAAAAACACCTGGAACTCAAGCCTATCCCTCAGCAGAGCACACTTGTATACTTGAGATACTAATAAACATTTTAAATGATTATTTCAAAATAGCTGGACGTCAGAACTATTCACAAATACATCAAATAATACCAAAACAATAATATCCTACCCAAAAAGCACCTGGAACTCATGCCTATCCCTCAGCAGAGCACACTTGTATACTTGAGATACTAATAAACATTTTTAATAATTATTTCAAAATAGGTGGACGTCAGAACTATTCACAAATACATCAAATAATACCAAAACAATAATATCCTACCCAAAAAGCACCTGGAACTCATGCCTATCCCTCAGCAGAGCACACTTGGATAGTTGAGATATTTATAAACATTTTTAACAATTATTTGAAAATAGCTGAAAGCCAGAACTATTCTCAAATACATCAAACAATACCAAATCAATAATATTCAACCCAAAAAGCACCTGGAACCCATGCCTATCCTTCAGCAGAGCACACTTCTATAGTTGAGATACTAATAAACATTTTTAATAATTATTTCAAAATAGCTGGAAGCCAGAACTATTCACAAATACATCAAACAATACCAAAACAATAATATCCCACCCAAAAAGCACCTGGAACTCATGCCTATCCCTCAGCAGAGCACACTTGTATAGTTGAGATATTTAAAAACATTTTAAATAATTATTTCAAAATAGCTGGCAGCCAGAACTATTCGAAAATACATCAAATAATACCAAAACAATAATATCCCACCCAAACAGCACCTGGAACTCATGCCTATCCCTCAGCAGAGCACACTTGTATAGTTGAGATATTTAAAACCATTTTAAATAATTATTTCAAAATAGCTGGAAGCAAGAACTATTCGAAAATACATCAAATAATACCAAAACAATAATATCCCACCCAAAAAGCACCTGGAACTCATGCCTATCCCTCAGCAGAGCACACTTGTGTAGTTGAGATATTTATAAACATTTTTAACAATTATTTGAAAATAGCTGGAAGACAAAACTATTCTCAAGTACATCAAACAATACCAAAACAATAACATCCCGCACAAAAAACACCTGGAACTCAAGCCTATCCCTCAGCAGAGCACACTTGTATACTTGAGATACTAATAAACATTTTAAATAATTATTTCAAAATAGCTGGACGTCAGAACTATTCACAAATACATCAAATAATACCAAAACAATAATATCCTACCCAAAAAGCACCTGGAACTCATGCCTATCCCTCAGCAGAGCACACTTGTATACTTGAGATACTAATAAACATTTTTAATAATTATTTCAAAATAGGTGGACGTCAGAACTATTCACAAATACATCAAATAATACCAAAACAATAATATCCTACCCAAAAAGCACCTGGAACTCATGCCTATCCCTCAGCAGAGCACACTTGGATAGTTGAGATATTTATAAACATTTTTAACAATTATTTGAAAATAGCTGAAAGCCAGAACTATTCTCAAATACATCAAACAATACCAAATCAATAATATTCAACCCAAAAAGCACCTGGAACCCATGCCTATCCTTCAGCAGAGCACACTTCTATAGTTGAGATACTAATAAACATTTTTAATAATTATTTCAAAATAGCTGGAAGCCAGAACTATTCACAAATACATCAAACAATACCAAAACAATAATATCTTACCCAAAAAGCACCTGGAACTCATGCCTATCCCTCAGCAGAGCACACTTGTATAGTTGAGATATTTAAAAACATTTTAAATCATTATTTCAAAATAGCTGGCAGCCAGAACTATTCGAAAATACATCAAATAATACCAAAACAATAATATCCCACCCAAAAAGCACCTGGAACTCATGCCTATCCCTCAGCAAAGCACACTTGTGTAGTTGAGATATTTATAAACATTTTTCACAATTATTTGAAAACAGCTGGAAGACAGAACTATTCTGAAGTTCATCTAACAATACCAAAACAATAATATCCCGCCCAATAAGCACCTGGAACTCATGCCTATCCTTCAGCAGAGCACACTTGTATAGTTCAGATACTAATAAACATTTATAATAATTATTTCAAAATAGCTGGAAGCCAGAACTATTCACAAATACATCTACCAATACCAAAACAATAATATCCCACCCAAAAAGCACTTGGAACTCACGCCTATCCCTCAGCAGAGCACACTTGTATAGTTGAGATATTTATAAACATTTTTAACAATTATTTCAAAATAGCTGGGAGACAGAACTATTCTCAAGTACATCAAACAATACCAAAACAATAATATCCCGCCCAAAAAGCACCAGGAACTCATGCTTATCCCTCAGCAGAGCACACTTCTATAGTTGAGATATCTATAAACATTTTTAACAATTATTTGAAAATAGCTGGAAGACAAAACTATTCCCAAGTACATCAAACAATGCCAAAACAATAACATCCCGCACAAAAAGCACCTGGAACTCATGCCTATCCCTCAGCAGAGCACACTTGTATACTTGAGATACTAATAAACATTTTTAATAATTATTTCAAAATACGTGGACGTCAGAACTATTCACAAATACATCAAATAATACCAAAACAATAATATCCTACCCAAAAAGCACCTGGAACTCATGCCTATCCCTCAGCAGAGCACACTTGTATAGTTGAGATATTTATAAACATTTTAAATAATTATTTCAAAATAGCTGGAAGCCAGAACTATTCGAAAATACATCAAATAATACCAAAACAATAATATTCCACCCAAAAAGCACCTGGAACTCATGCCTATCCCTCAGCAGAGCACACTTGTGTAGTTGAGATATTTATAAACATTTTTAACAATTATTTGAAAACAGCTGGAAGACAGAACTATTCTTAAGTACATCTAACAATACCAAAACAATAATATCCCGCCCAATAAGCACCTGGAACTCATGCCTATCCTTCAGCAGAGCACACTTGTATAGTTGAGATACTAATAAACATTTATAATAATTATTTCAAAATAGCTGGAAGCCAGAACTATTCACAAATACATCTACCAATACCAATACAATAATATCCCACCCAAAAAGCACCTGGAACTCTTGCCTATCCCTCAGCAGAGCACACTTGTATAGCTGAGATATTTATAAACATTTTTAACAATTATTTAAAAATAGTTGGGAGACAGAACTATTTTCAAGTACATCAAACAATACCAAAACAATAATATCCCGCCTAAAAAGCACCAGGAACTCATATCTATCCCTCAGCAGAGCGCACTTGTATAGTTGAGATACTAATAAACAATTTAAATAATTATTTCAAAATAGCTGGACGCCAGAACTATTCACAAATACATCAAACAATGCCTAATCTATAATATCTCACACCAAAAGCACCTGGAACTAACGCCTATCCATCAGCAGAGCACCATTGTATAGTTTAGATACTGATAAACATTTTTAATAATCATTTGAAATCAGCTGCAAGTCAGAACTATTCACACATACATTAAATAATACCAAAACAATAATATCCCACCCAAAAAGCACCTGGAACTCATGCCTATCCCTCAGCAGAGCACACTTGTATAGTTGAAATATTTATAAACATTTTAAATAATTTTTTCAAAATAGCTGGAAGCCAGAACTTTTCACAAATTCATCAAATAATACCAAAACAATAATATTCTACCCAAAAAGCACTTGGAACTAACGCCTATCCATCAGCAGAGCACACTTGTATAGTTGAGATATTAATAAACATTTTTAACAATTAGTCGAAAATGGCTGGAAGACAGAACTATTCCTAAATACATCAAACAATGCCTAAACTATAATATCTCACACTAAAAGCACTTGGAACTAACGCCTATCCATCAGCAGAGCACCCTTGTCTAGTTGAGATACTGATAAACATTTTTAATAATTATTTCAAAATAGCTGGAAGCCAGAACTATTCTCAAATACATCAAACAATACCAAAACAATAATATCCCACCCAAAAAGCACCTGGAATTCTCGCCTATCCCTCAGCAGAGCACACTTGTATAGTTGAGATATTAATAAACATTTTTAACAATTATTTGAATATAGCTGGAGGACAGAACTATTCTTAAATACATCAAACAATACCTGAAGTATAATATCTCACACAACAAGGACCTGAAACTCACGCCCATACATCAGCAGAGCACACTCGTATAGTTGAGATATTAATAAACATTTTTTAAATTTATTTGAAAATAGCTGGAACCCGGAACTATTCTCAAATATATCAAACAATACCTAAACTATATTATCCGACACGAAATGCACTCAGAACTCATCCCTATTCATCAGCAGAGCACTCTTGTATAGTTGAGATGCTTATAAACATTTTTAATAATTATTTGAAAGTAGCTGGAAGCCAGAACTATTTTCAAATGCATCGATCAATACTAAAACTATAATATCTCGAACAAAAAGCACCTGGAACTCATGCCTATCCCTCAGCAGAGCACACTTGTATAGTTGAGATATTCATACACATTTTTAACAATTATTTGAAAATAGCTGGAAGCCAGAACTATTCTCAAATACATCAAACAATACCAAATCAATAATATCCACCCCAAAAAGCACCTGGAACTCATGCCTATCTCTCAGCAGAGCACACTTCTATAGTTGAGATACTAATAAACATTTTCAATAATTATTGCAAAATAGCTGGAAGCCAGAACTATTCTCAAATGCATCAAACAATACCAAATCAATAATATCCATCCCAAAAAGTACCTGGGACTCATGCCTATCCCTCAGCAGAGCACACTTGTATAGTTGAGATATTTATCTACATTTTTAACAATTATTTGAAAATAGCTGGAAGACAGAACTATTCCTCAATACATCAAACAATGCCTAAACTATAATATCTCACACTAAAAGCACCTGGAACTAACGCCTATCCATCAGCAGAGCACCCTTGTATAGTTGAGATATGGATAAACATTTTTAATAATCATTTCAAATCAGCTGGACGCCAGAACTATTCACAAATACATCAAATAATACCAAAATAATAATATCCCACCCAAAAAGTACCTGGAACTCATGCCTATGCCTCAGCAGAGCACACTTGTATAGTTGAGATATTTATAAACATTTTAAATAATTATTTCAAAATAGCTCGAAGCCAGAACTATTCACAAATACATGAAATAATACCAAAACAATAATATCCCACCCAAAACGCACCTGGAACTCATGCCTATCCCTCAGCAGAGCACACCTGTACAGTTGAGATATTTATAAACATTTTTAACAATTATTTAAAAATAGCTGGAAGCCAGAACTATTCACAAATACATCAAACAGAACCAAAACAATAATATCCCACCCAAAAAGCACCTGGAACTCATGCTTATCCCTCAGCAGAGCACACTTCTATAGTTGAGATATCTATAAACATTTTTAACAATTATTTCAAAATAGCTGGAAGCCAGAACTATTCGATAATACATCAAATAATACCAAAACAATAATATCCCACCCAAAAAGCACCTGGAACTCATGCCTATCCCTCAGCAGAGCACACTTGTGTAGTTGAGATATTTATAAACATTTTTAACAATTATTTGAAACCAGCTGGAAGACAGAACTATTCTGAAGTACATCTAACAATACCAAAACAATAATATCCCGCCCAATAAGCACCTGGAACTCATGCCTATCCTTCAGCAGAGCACACTTGTATAGTTGAGATACTAATAAACATTTATAATAATTATTTCAAAATAGCTGGAAGCCAGAACTAGTCACAAATACATCTACCATACCAAAACAATAATATCCCACCCAAAAAGCACCTGGAACTGATGCCTATCCCTCAGCAGAGCACACTTGTATAGTTGAGATATTTATAAACATTTTTAACAATTATTTCAAAATAGCTGGGAGACAGAACTATTCTCAAGTACATCAAACAATACCAAAGCAATAATATCCCGCCCAAAAAGCACCAGGAACTCATATCTATCCCTCAGCAGAGCGCACTTGTATAGTTGAGATACTAATAAACATTTTAAATAATTATTTCAAAATAGCTCGAAGCCAGAACTATTCACAAATACATCAAATAATACCAAAACAATAATATCCCACCCAAAACGCACGTGGAACTCATGCCTATCCCTCAGCAGAGCACACCTGTACAGTTGAGATATTTATAAACATTTTTAACAATTATTTAAAAATAGCTGGAAGCCAGAACTATTCACAAATACATCAAACAGTACCAAAACAATAATATCCCACCCAAAAAGCACCTGGAACTCATGCCTATCCTTCAGCAGAGCACACTTGTATAGTTGAGATATTTATAAACATTTTTAACAATTATTTAAAAATAGTTGGGAGACAGAACTATTCTCAAGTACATCAAACAATACCAAAACAATAATATCCCGCCCAAAAAGCACCAGGAACTCATATCTATCCCTCAGCAGAGCGCACTTGTATAGTTGAGATACTAATAAACAATTTAAATAATTATTTCAAAATAGCTGGACGCCAGAACTATTCACAAATACATCAAACAATGCCTAATCTATAATATCTCACACTAAAAGCACCTGGAACTAACGCCTATCCATCAGCAGAGCACCATTGTATAGTTGAGATACTGATAAACATTTTTGATAATCATTTCAAATCAGCTGCAAGTCAGAACTATTCACACATACATTAAATAATACCAAAACAATAATATCCCACCCAAAAAGCACCTGGAACTCATGCCTATCCCTCAGCAGAGCACACTTGTATAGTTGAAATATTTATAAACATTTTAAATAATTTTTTCAAAATAGCTCGAAGCCAGAACTTTTCACAAATACATCAAATAATACCAAAACAATAATATCCTACCCAAAAAGCACCTGGAACTCATGCCTATCCCTCAGCAGAGCACACCTGTATAGTTGAGATATTTATAAACATTTTTAACAATTATTTGAAAATAGCTGGAAGACAGAACTATTCTCGAGTACATCAAACGATACCAAAACAATAATATCCCGCCCAAAAAGCACCTGGAACTACCGCCTATCCATCAGCAGAGCACCCTTGTATAGTTGAGATGTTTATAAACATTTTTAACATTGATTTGAAAATAGCTCGAAGCCGGAACTATTCTCAAATATATCAAACAATACCCAAAGTATGATATCTCCCACAAAAAGCACTTGGAACTAACGCCTATCCATCAGCAGAGCACACTTGTATAGTTGAGATATTAATAAACATTTTTAACAATTAGTCGAATATGGCTGGAAGACAGAACTATTCCTAAATACATCAAACAATGCCTAAACTATAATATCTCTCCCTAAAAGCACTTGGAACTAACGCCTATCCATCAGCAGAGCACCCTTGTCTAGTTGAGATACTGATAAACATTTTTAATAATTATTTCGGAATAGCTGGAAGCCGGAACTATTCTCAAATACATCAAACAATACCAAAACAATAATATCCCACCCAAAAAGCACCTGGAATTCTCGCCTATCCCTCAGCAGCGCACACTTGTATAGTTGAGATATTAATAAACATTTTTAACAATTATTTGAACGTAGCTGGAAGACAGAACTATTCATCAATACATCCAACAATACCTAAAGTATAATATCTCACACAACAAGGACCTGAAACTCACGCCCATACATCAGCAGAGCACACTTGTATAGTTGAGGTGCTGGTAAACATTTTTAATAATTATTTGAAAGTAGCTGGAAGCCAGAACTATTTTCAAATGCATCGATCAATACTAAAACTATAATATCTCGAACAAAAAGCACCTGGAACTCATGCCTATCCTTCAGCAGAGCACACTTGTATAGTTGAGAAATTTATAAACATTTTTTACTATTATTTGAAAATAGCTGGAAGCCAGAACTATTTTCAAATACATCAAACAATACCAAAACTATAATATCTTACACAGAAAGCACCTGGAACTGACGTCTACCCATCAGCAGAGCACCCTTGTATAGTTGAGATATTAATAAACAATTGTATCAATTATTTACAATAGCTGGAAGCCAGAACGATTCTCAAATCCATCACACAATACCAAAACCATAATATCTCACACAAATAGCACCCAGAACTCACGCCTATCCATCAGCATATTTTTATCGGAAGATACACAAAAAAAATTCCGTCACTTTTTTTTTGGCAAAATCACCAGAACTATTGCTAAAATTTATCAGGAACTATAGAACTCAACCGCATGTAGAAAGAACTCCCGGTAATTTATGGTTTTCTGCAAAATGATCTGCTACGGGAAGTTAGCAGAGCATTTTATCAATCACCTTTTTTTGGACAAAATCACCAGAACTATTGCTAAAAACCATCAAGAACTATAGAACTCAACTGCATGCCAAGAGAACTCTCACTTCATTTTGATCTGCTGGCAAATGCTCTGCTAACTTCACCGACACCTCAGCGTCCATGTATTGGTGTAGCTGCCGAAGGCGCGGTCGGGACACTTCGACCGTGCTCGGCTCTTTCCGAAGATGTCCGAGCGTCGCTCGCTCACGGACACGCGCTACTATGATTGTGTGATGGGCGTGTAAAAGACTAGAAAGGGGGTAACTTTTACGCGCGATCTGGCTGCACTGGTCGTGAAAAGATCTCCACTGGGAAGGCGATACGTCGAAGCAGATGAAATCATCGCCAGACAAGACGATGTTTGTCTCTTTGTTTCGGAAAGAAAACCTCTGCCGAAATCCTTTGTTTGGCTAGCGGACGGAGACGCCCGAGTCGATATGACCGACGTCTGTCATCACACATATGGCTTCGCGACGAAATTCGGAGCCGCATCGAATGACCTACGCTAGCTCGAGAGAAAGAACAGAGCGTGGGAGGGTAAGCGCACACGAAATGACGGTAGTAAAATGTGTCTCATGGTCAGTGGTTCCCTTTTTTATTGGAAGGAAATAGTAGATACGTTGTAGATCCCGAAAGTCCATTCAATCGATCGTATTAGCAATTCAGTCGAAAATAAGGAAAATTCGAGACGAAACATCCGCAGGGGTCAGGTCACTCGTGATAATATAATCTCAACGTTAAACTTATAATTTTCGTATATAATTATACTTTATATAAAAATTTCAAGGTAACATTATTTTTACGTATAAAATGATAGAATAAATACTTTCAAATAATATAATGAAATTTCGTGAAAGATAATCGGTGCGATGAATCAAAGTTTTGAGAACCACGGATGTGAGTCGCAGTACTGTCATATTATGTAGAGAGACCACATGCAGTCTCTCATCGAAAAGTGTTACCGTAAGATATATTTAGTCATAAAAATGAAACTACATGGTGACTCGGATCGACAGCAGAAAAACTCCGGCGCTCGATAAACAAAATATCAAAATTTTAACCCATTGACTCAGAAAGTCGACCCGGTCGTAAAATCGATATGGCATGAAGCCTGTGCACTTCGCCGCGAACAAGGCCCCTATTATGCCGCGTCGATCGTAGGCTTCATCCAATCAACATTTTACAAAATTACTCCCCCGCTCTAATTTGACAAATCGTGTGAGTTGACCTATAATTAATGCCATATTCTCCAATCCTCAAGAAACGCATTTCGAAAAGTGTACTCTCCCGATGCCCTTAGAAAATCAGTATCGCCTAATTATATACACTGAAAATAACCACATAGACAAAATTCAGCTCACCCTCGAAACCATAGCAGAAAAAATAAATCAATGCTACATCACCTGGAATCTTCGTCTCAACCCGTCTAAATGCGAAACTATCCTTTTTAGAAAACCTGTCAACCAGATCCCATCAACAACAAGACTTGAAATGAAAACATTCAACATTTCATTAACGTCCCCTGGTACCAACAACACGGTCGATATACCTCACAAAGGCTCGGAAAAATACCTAGGAGTTCAACTCGAAAAACTCCTCCGCGGAAACTTACACACCGACGCTCAATTAATAAAGGCCAAAAAAGCGTTCCTAACAAATATTTGAATCTTTTATAACATGCACCTAACCAGTAAAACAAAGATAATCCTACACTCAGAAAAGCGTTTGGTAATACCAACTATGTATATTTAGTTGAAACAATTTTGCTTGAAGCAACCTAATTTTACTCGCTTGAAATACAATTCGATTCAAGTGACAAAGCCAGTTTAGTTGAAACAACCAAATTATCATGTTAAAATAGCTATATCTCCCTGGCCATATAATAGGTTGGATTAACTACATCGGAGTTCATACAAGTAATCCGCGTGTTATTTGAACTTTATATTTGGTCGTTATATTGGCCAATAAACTACATTTTCCAACTGAATTAATTATTATGCATAAAGCGAATGATGGTTGGTTGTACAATTGAATAAGTTAATTGAAACAAATAATTTAATTAAAATTACTTCGAGGTAAGACCGTGTTTTCTTTTTTCTACGATGTGCATATTTTTCAGCTATTGATTGCCATTGCTACTTGAGTTCTTGTGGATGCATTAGATCACTTTTTTCCCGGCACGATTTCTAGATAACGACTTTATTTGGCAAATCCGACTACGGGCGCGCTCTGTTCGATCGCTGTGAGCGATTAGTTACCCAGCTAACCACGTACCGCAAATGTACCGCTTATGTGGAGTGCGCCGTACCGGTACTGTTGCCACCTCATACGTGCGTACGGTACTAGTACATTACCGGTACGCCGTACAGTATCGCCACCGTGGAGCCACCGTGCACTGCAGTACGGTGTAACTCCACGGTAGCGATACCGTGGAAGTACGACTGCGCTGCTATCCCGTACCCGTATATTACAGTACTCGTACATTACCGGTAATGTAGGGCACGGCGTACTCCACATTTGCGGTATGCTGTACTAATGGTACGCTTGGTTAACTGGGTAGTAGTTTCAGATGCATGCACGAACAGCGCTACGATCGCTCTTTCGACTCCCGGCTGTTCACGTCTTCTTTTCTGGCTGTTGACGTGCATCTCCCCTGTGAGCGTGCAGAAAACTACAATATTCATTGTGATAAGTTTTGTGAGACGATTTACATCGAAAACATACAAATGTGCGAAGTAGAAGACATCTTGATAGATTGGGGACTTTAATAGTTTGTTTCTATATTTCGAGGACAGTGTACGATCGTAATTTCTTTTTGTCCGCCATTGTTGTCATGCTGCGAGCTATCCTTCGAGAAAAACATTGTACGGCGTCTCTCGGGTGTTGATAGTAAATTTAGTGGAAGCCGGTGAGTTTCATTCAACGTTGCGTGTTCACCAAGTGCATAAGTATTGAAGGATTGCTAGGGGAATCGTGATTGAGATTTTTTGCGGGCACGAGCCATTGTTCTCCCGTAATTTCAGATATCCATTAAATTCGGTAAACCCAACCACGTGGACACTCGGTTTAAGCCGATAATAGTTCGTCGCAACCATGCTGTAGTCTGAGACCTGGCGTTGCGTAAAGCAAAAAGACGTGTTTGCGCCAATTCCACTTCGAGAACACACAAAATCTGATGGTTTCTGTTATGTGGCCTGCAGATAAATTCTCGATACATCAGAAAAAAATATTATTTATCTGTACACATTATTTTAATTGATTTCTCTTTCGTTTTTTTTTTTCGACACGCAGATTGCTTTTAAGTCTAACTATGTAATTTTCTCCGAGCACTTTGTAAATTATCTTACAATTGATACCGTACAGTCGTATATCGACGTAGGTTAATCAATAAAAGTTGTTTCTGTATCATCGCAATATTTTTAATATGTACTTTAATAAACCGGCATTGAAAAATTACTAATCATCTTGTCTCATAATTTAGCGGATCTATTTACCTTATTGTCTTGGTCTTCCATTTGTATTTATAATTCATCGTAGGGAGAATACTTTCTTCGATGATTTATATTCCATTGATTTTCTACCAATTCAATGTATACGTTGCATGTGCTCACATCGAAATTTTATTAGAGTGACTCGATGTTTATTTGGTTCATATTAAGCTGATGCTCGATCTGCCATTTATTCGATTGGTGTAAAACCAATTTTGATTGAATTTAGTGTATGCAGCTTCAACTATGTTATATCAGTTGTCAGAACCTACTCCGTCATTCAGGGTAAACCAACATATAGTTGGATCGACTATAGCAGCGTTAGGGGGGTTTTCTTTTAAAATATATCTTCAGTGGTACGGACTGAACATGAACTTTTATCAAAAATATTATGTATCGACTGAAATATGCTTTGCAACTCATTCAATGCACACATGTTTCATTCTACTGTATATGTTTTTCGTTGAACTATATATTTTGACAATGCTTTTAAGGGAGAGATTACCGACCCAACCGTTCAGTATGTTCAAATAAAGTTTGGGTTCAGGACACCGGAATTATCATTGAAAGTACTATGTGCGTTTTTGGATCAAGGAGAAGTTTGGTTGCTGGAAATAAATATATATTTGTAATTCAGCCAAATATCGATTCAAACAATTTTTTTTTGACGGTACCAAACGTTTTTCTGAGTGTATACCTATTACTCATCCGACCAATCCTTACCTATGCTGCCCCAACTTGGTGGAACCTAAACCACACTATGCCTGAAAAACTCAGGGTATTTGAAAGACAGTCTATCCGAAAATGCTTCTATCTGTACAAATCCGAACATTCTGACTTCCGGACTTAATCCCAAACCACACCATTTAGAACCTAGCAAATGTACCGTGAATAGACAACTACATATTGAAACTAACCAGAAACTACTTCGCTAACCTTTCACTCATACTGTAACGGGTAACCCCTAATTACATTAAATTTATTTTGGGTTCGGGACTCGATTAGGGAGTAAATTAGTAGAGACCTTTTTCGCAAATAATAATCGTAAATGTATTGCTAAATTTCTTCTTAACGTTTGTACAATTTTTTTGTGAATCGACCTGTACATTTAAAATTCGTCGCTGGTCGCTTCGCTTGCCCGATATTCTGCTTATTTGTGTGTGTGTATGTGTAGGGTCTCGCTCAACTCACGCTGCATCATATGTTTGACTGTGTGTATGTGTGTGTTTGTGTATCTTCGCTTCGTGTATTTGGATAAGTGTGTGTGTTTGTGTCGCTCGCAGATAGGTCGTATGTGTGTGTGTGTGTTTGTGTCGCTCGCAGATCGGTCGTATGTGTGTGTGTGTGTGTGTTTGTGTCGCTCGCAGATAGGTATTGTATGTGTGTGTGTGTGTGTTTATGTCGCTCGCAGATAGATATTGTATATGCGTGTGTGTGTTTGTCTCGCTCGCAGATCGATATTGTATATGTGTGTGTGTGTGTGTTCGTGTATCTCCGCTTCGTGTATTTGGATATGTGTGACGGGTGTGTGTGTTGTGTGTAGTGAGCCGCAGTGTTTAAATGTACATTTGTGTTGGTGTGTGCTGGTATATGTGTTTCGCTCGCGGATCTGTCATTTTCGACAGCTCGACCTTTCGCGGCCACTGCCCATGTGTTATTCGTTTCTCTCTCTCTATCTCTCGGTGCGAGCCAACCGTTATCTCCCTCTACTTCTTTCCTTGCTCCGACGTTTCTGACTCGTCAGCTGGATTTGTTTTGTATCCTCGCGACTTTAAATTTCTCTACTCCTTTTTATTTCTTTTTTTTTCTTATTCTATGAGAGTCCGTTTTCATTTCTCTCTTAATTGCAGCATTTTCATTACTCGAGCGCATTCACATCTCCCTTTCGCTACTTGCGCTTAATCACACGTTCCTTACTCGGGGTTCTTGAACGCTGCCTTTTCACTAATTATGCCGCGGTCAGCAGTCACATAGCAATCGGTCAATTCTCTTATATTTCGCTCCGTTTTCTTTCTTCTTCCCCTGACGCTTTCCTTACTCCGATATCTTCCTCGCTTTGCAGCTCGTACCAATACCTTCTTTCGCTACTTGCGTCAGGGTTGGAGGTCGAAAACAGAAGACCTTTCGTAGTCCCAGACTGCTTCTTTTATACCCGTCTTTTTCCGCGTTTCTGTTCCCTTTCCCAAGCGTCTCGGCCTTTAAACGATTATTCTGGAACATTTTCCCCTACTTTGCCGCTTTTAATTTTCAATATTTTCACCGGCTACCCACCGAGAGAGAGAGAGAAAGTGAGAGATAGACCTTCGCTCGCCGTTTCTTACATGATCGCCTGAAGGTAATGTCCGCGCATGACGACATTGTTGGCCTTCATACGTGGGTCATTTGATAAGTACCTAGCCTACAAATGAAAACGTCAAAATTTTGCTAAAAATAAAATTTATTTTTCAATGTAGTCTCCTTTTAGTTGAATACACTTGGCCCAGTGGTGTTCCAATTTTTTTAACCCCGTTGAAAAAAATGTTATCTCTTGGTCTGCCTAATAGGCCTCCGTGGCGGCGATTATTTCGTTATTGGAGTGGAATTTCTTCCCGGCGAGGGAATTTTTTAGATTCGGAAATAAAAAAAAGTCGCACGGAGCCAAATCTGGAGAATACGGTGGATGGGGCAGCAGTTCATAGCGTAATTCGACCAATTTAGCCGTGGCGAGCGCGGAGGTGTGAGCCGGTGCATTATCATGATGGAAAAGCACTTTCTTTCTCGACAAATGGGGCCGTTTTGCTTTTAACACGGCGTTAAATCGACTCAATAGTTCGGCGTAGTACTGTCCCGTGACCGTCTTGCCCTTCTCCAGGTAGTCAATAAAAATCACACCTTGAGAATCCCAGAAAACAGTGGCCATCACCTTTCCAGCCGACCGGACCGTCTTCGCCTTCTTTGGAGCAGGTTCACCGGGTAAGGTCCACTGTTTTGACTGCTCCTTGGTCTCTGGAGTATACCAGTGAATCCATGTTTCGTCGACGGTCACGTAACGACGCAAAAACTCTTTTGGATTGCGATTAAACAGCTCCAAACACTGCTCTGAAGTGGTCACACGAATGCGCTTGTTGTCTGCAGTCAGCAAACGCGGCACCCACCTTGCCGACAGCTTCCTCATGCCCAAAGTCTCATGTAGGATATGCCACACGCGTTCTTCTGAGATGCCTACTATCACAGCTATCTCGTGCACCTTTAATCGGCGGTCTGACAAAACGATATCGTGTATTTTTGTCACGTTCTCCTCCGTAGTGGCTGTTTTTGGAGCACCTGGGCGTGGATCATCAAAAACCGACGTACGACTACGTTAAAACTCGTTATACCAAAATTTAACGGTCGCCATCGAAGGAGAAGCATCCCCATACACTGCATCCAAGCGTTCTTTAATTTCACTGCGCGATTTCCCTTCCAAAAACAAGAATCGAATCACCGACCGATATTGTTCTTTCTCCATTCTTTCAAAAATCAACGGGCACACTTGCTTTCACACGCTCTCAAAAGAGAACTACAAGTCCGATCCGGCTGAAATTTTGTCAGTAGCCGTCTACAAGACGGTACTACACTATAGTGTATTTCTCTTGCAATAGTGGCACCATCTAGCGGTGAGGCTAGGTACTTGTCAAATGACCCACGTATTTCGGGGGGAGGGGTTTTCGCACCTGAGACGGCCTCACCGTCTCAATACCTAACCCAATCATACACAAAATCGCTAACCAAAGCATAGTTAAATCACCCATACAACTGAGAACGCGGTATGTATCCCCTCAAGCCTTCATATTCTGCGACCAAATGGGCCTCCAAACATCCAACAACATACCAATAATATTTTACTGGAAAAGAAACAAAGCAATCAAACGCATCTCGCTCACTCCAAACGCCTTCGACGTAAGCAGACACCTATTCTCTGAATCTACCGATATGCCAACCAGACTTTAACGATTTTCATCGACTCAAATTTGATACCTACCACTGGCTTAATGTCGACTGCCCCCACATACGATCTTTTGAAGAACGAAAGACTGCCTTAATAGCTCTTATACGAAGACGCCGCACTCCTCGATAAGAAAGGATCCTAGACGCAATATATAATTTAACTCATTGTAATTCATTTGTATATCCCCCCTTCCTTCCTCTATTTGTCCTACCTCTATCCCTCCCGCTTCTTACTCTTAGTCTTAGCCTCAGCTGCTGTAATATAGAACAGGGCTTTTTATTTCTCGTTGTTTTTCCCCCTTCATCAACGGAGAGCTACATACGACTACCTCCAAATACTATGTTCGAAGATATATTCACAAACATCACTATCCCATCTTATGCTACACCATAAATAAAATACATACTACAGGCGCGCGCTACTAACAATATGCCATACCTGTATCCATTATATATTATATAACCATTGTACGGATGTTTTTATGTATTTGTCCAACCGAGAAATTTATATTGTACTGACGTGTATGGTTAAATACTTTGAAAAAAAAGAAAGATCTGCAGTGTCAGGGGCTTGCACTATACTAAAGGAGTCCGAACTCTAATGGGAGGGATAGGGGAAAAGTGTCACGCGAATCTGTTGGGTTTAAGTAGTACTTGATTGAGCCACCAGCAGCGCTGGGTTGCAGGTGATGACGCATGGCACAATGAAGGTAGCACCGTGTGAGCGAGATGAAATGAGGTTGTTGATTGTTATAAACAATTAGCAGTCATTACTATCGTCTGGTTCTCGTGTGCATGAGCATGAGGCGTTTAAATATTCTGTTTTTGATTATGTTCCTTTTCATTTTCGTTCAATGAAATGAAGTTTCTCGCGATTTACCCCAACCGCCGAAGCATCAGCCATCACCGACACCACATAGTGGCCGCAATGGGAACTGTTTTTCCAATAGACTCGCGTACCATTACCGTAGTACATAGTTCGGCCTCCTTTAGTATACACTCCATGGCCGTGCCCACGAGGCTGCGCAGAGCGCAAAAGAGCCTATACTACACTAGGCCAAAGAATTAAAGGATATTGAAAAAGTCCGCCAATTTTAGGGTCATTTTCAAATAGCTGTAACGCCTCGAAAAATGGTCATACAGCAAAATGAATAAAAGCAAATTGAAGCTGTGAATCTCTAGTTTTGAGATATTGAGGCCTAAATTTTTTCGCATCAGCCAATTTTTAGTAGCCATCAAAAAACCAAAGTAATTTTTTTTTTAATTTTTGCTCATCTTTCACAGTCTGCACGGACTTTAATAAGAAATTTTGAATTATCGGATTCAAAGGATCGTCTAGCTGGATTCTTCCCTTTCAATTTGAGCGGTGGGAGAGCTCTGTGCGATTTTTTCTCGCTGAGTTATCGATGTTCAAAGCAAAAATGACACTTTTGACTTTGATGACTGATTACTCGGAGACGAATGGTCGCACAGAAAAAAACCAGAGGGTTTTGGAAACTTTGAAGTATTCTCTATAAGATGCTGTTATCATTTTTTTATCAAGATTTTTTTTTATGTGGGAAAATGGATTTAAAAAAAGTAAAAAATGGCATATTTCCGAATATTCTTTTAACTAAGGATTATTTTGCCAATATTGAATAGATAAAAAAAATGTTCGGTTTTTTATGACCTCAAAGTATCCTAAAAAAGCCCTCGAAAGTTTAAACCCGTGCGATTCATTTTTCATTGTGTTCCGAATGATCGAAATTGTGGTTTTTGCCAAAAATCGATTAAGGCAGAACACCACTGTGACCCCCTGTTTTTTGCCATTTTTCAAGAATTTTTTTTTGTGGGAAAAATAAGAGATATTCGAAAAAAATGGTTTTGTTCGTTGTTTAGTGAAGATACATAAAAAAAAATTCAAATTTTTCACGCCCCATGGTGACGCTGGGGAAGCTCCCGCGTCAGGTACTGTTGCCTCTGCAGTGGTTCGCGGCACGCAGCAGAACTCTCTTCAAAGTCGATCTGAAAAAAATACCGAGTGTTTTCGTTAATAATATGATATTTTGAAGAGAAGTACACAGGGATTTGAAAAAATATTATAAAATTTCTCGTCGAAAATAGGCTATAACTTTTTTTATTATTGAGATATCGAAAAAATCCTATGTACTTCTTTAGGTAATCTAGTTTTATTGATGCAGTCCAAATTTGAAGTCGATCGGACAAAAATTGCTCGAGTTCTGCTGCGTGCCGCACTCAAAAAAGTGGTTTTGAGAAAAACGCGTTCAAAGTTTTAGGTTTGTTAATTTATGCGATAAATTGGAAAAACAATGTTTACCTTTAATCAGCGATGCCGGCACCATATAGCTGGCCTTCAAGAAGCAAATCATTGTCCCCAGCATCTTTTGTCGAACTTGTAGAGGCTCTTCTTGCCTCTTTTGCAGCGTCTGTGAGCGAGCGCTCCGCCAGCTCGATCCGCGCTGCGTCGGTTTCAACGCAAAAATTGAAACAATTTGGGCCGATAGTTATTCCCAACGTCTCCAAAACTTTCATGAGGCTTCTCAGGCCATCATTGAATAATAATACCGCGATATCAGCTGCAATATCGACGATTTTTTTGCTCCCAGACTGACACTTGGGGGCTATTGCCCAAACTGATTTGTTGTAGCTTTTGTTGTTGTTTTGCGTGAAGCCGTCCAAACAACGCTGCAGCAAATCGTCTCCGCTCAAATTTTCGAAGACTGGCGTAATTGCCTCCAATACTTCCTCAGGAAGAAGCGGCTTATGGCGATATTCAGAAATATTACCGCCTGCGACCGCTGGCTGCCACGAACACCACGCCTCGGCTCCCTCTGGGCAATCGTCATGTTGTGGCTCACTATCTGTGGATATTTTATGTTTGATAGTTGCCCAAATTGCCTTCCTTATTTTTTCAACATCATCGCTGTTCCTTCGAATAGCCAAGCCGTAATATGTGCTCAACTCGTCAATCAATTTTCCGGTGAGCTTTCCTCTGCCAGACAATCCTTTTTGTTTTTTTACGATTTCGCGGAGGCGCGTCCCCATACGTTTTTGGACATGCTCGATGCACTCTTTTTTTTATCTCGAAACCGTCGTATGGATCGCTATTTGATATGCCCAGAAACGTTTTAGAATCGCCGTCACCAATATAATATTTATATTTTATGCCATAGAGCTCTTCAGACCGTTGAAACATTTCGACAGCTGAGTAGACTTCCATTTTTTCCGGAGGAGCCGCTATGGTTCGCCTGGCACTCATCGTCGTGGGTAGTTTTCCATTCCCAGTACTCCGCGGTGCTTTCTTTTTTTCCCCAATGCTCGCAAGCTTTGCAATATTTCGATTTCACCATAACGTCGATCACTTTTTTAGTGTACCAGCCGATTAGCGATGTTATGCCGAAAAGCGAGCTGAAACCGCGCTTACGCCACGATCCGTCGCCTGAAACGATAATTTCGTCCTCCACCCCATTTTCCAACGAAATTGTCTCCTCCTCAAGTGTTGCCTTTTGTTTGTTCACTGTGCTCACAGCTTTAGTGTCAATCGAAATCGAATTTAAGATTCGATCGTAGAAAGACTGAAATATGGGGCGCGGTAGGTCCATAAATGCACAAAATTTCATCAGGCCATTCAAACCGACGCCGAGAAGACGCATACTGAATACGATCCGACGATTTATTTCGTATGCATTGTCAATCATAGGACACGAATTGATTTGCACTTTTTCACAATGGCCGCAATCGACCTCGATTTTGAATCCGAGTCCGCGCAAACTTTTTTCAGTAAACTTTATATCGCGATCACACACTTTGCACTTCACTAACGTCGATATAATGTTCAATGCATTGACGAGGTGTACTATACGATAACCGGAATCGTTAGTAACACCGACCTCTCAATCGTTCGACGATTTTAACTTTTTCGCCGACGATACTCTGCAAAACTATTTTCGGAGCTATAACGGTTCGGAGGTTTTCGATTCGAAATTTTCGTTCGACTCCTCGTCACATAGCTCCGTTTTGTTCCCTTTCTCCCTGCGTACACTTTCGGATTATCCATTTCGATGTGCAAAGAATAATTCTGAGCGTTCGATATTTATAAACGAAACGATTCGGAGCGTTTAGACACGAGTAGAGTCGCTTCTATTCGCAAACTGACGCTATGACGCTATCCCTATACCTGCCTTGAACATTTTTCAATTATCGCCACCTATGGCTTTTTTCGAAACTATATTTATAATAGCCGGTTTCTGTGAAGGGAGACAAAAGAATACCTGGGAAAGACCCGCAGGACCTGGGAACGGCCCGGTATACCTGCCGACCCTGAGGCGCGCAGCTGCGCGGGACCCCGAGCGTCACGGAGCGCTGCACCGCTCCACAAAATATTCAACATCTCCGAAAATAATTATTTTTTCGACCTGGGTCCAACGGCATCTCAATCTTAAATGTATTTTAGATTTTTCTAGATGGTTTTCAAAAAATCGATTTTTTGAAGCCGTCACAGTGGTGTTGTCCCTTAAAGGCTAAATCTAACACCTTTTATTCGTCTTTAGAGAATCACAATTTTTTTGGCACTGATCCGAATTTCCGGTGCTAAAAAATGTTGATTGTTGAATAACAGGAACAAATTTTTGTTTAATGCAAAAAAAATCAATAAAAAAAAATCGAAAAAAAGATTCTTAGATTTTTTTTATAGCGCTTAACGTTTTTCATGATACGACGAGCGATTGGAGTTGTTGGAATTCACAGTTCTTTGAATATGTGCGTGTGTACAATTTACATTAAGGATACGACACCCTACGCACACGTCCCACGATCATTAATCGAGACTCATAACTGAGGGATGCAAAGTTTCACATCTCTCAAAAACAATCGTGTTTTTGCGTGACCGCTGTATCTACCTTTCTTTTAATATTGATTTAATGTTTAGTTGTCAAACCGTATGCTCTTCTATCAATCACTGTTTTTTCGGCTGCAAGTTTTTAACTCTTGCTTAATTTTGTTCAGCGTTCACCTTATGGTATGAGCTTTGTTCAAGGAAAAAAGTATTTTTTTCCAACGTCATACAAAAGTCGAGACTTTTGTTCATTGAAAAAAAAAATCTTAACGAGGCGACATTTGTCTACAGTCGAAAATGCGCGTGTGGTCATGCTTTTGCGTGAGGGTCGTTATACGCAACAGCAAGTTGCCAATATGATGGGCGTTAGTCAATTGGTAATCGGTCGTGTCTATGCCCGATTTCGTGAAACTAGTAACTATACGCAACGTTCGGGACAAGGTAGACGACGAATAACTACCAATCGAGATGACAGGGCCATAGTTCGACATGCTCGTCGAGAGCCCGCCATACATGCCTATACTATCGCTCATCGGATTCAAAATCGTCGACAGGAGTTTCCTCGGCGATCCATTTCGGCACAAACGGTCCGGAATCGTTTACACGAGCAAGGACTACATTCTCGTCGCCCAAATCGAGTGCCTATGCTAAATAGCAGGCATCGTAGGGCCCGACTAGCCTACGCTCATCGTCATCAAAACTGAGGTCGGAGACAGTGGACTCCCGTTTTATTCACTGACGAATCGCGATTTTCGCTTCATGGCAGTGACAGGCGCTCCAATGTGTGGCGCCGCCTTGGAGACCGTGATCGCGACGGATACACGCAGACGATTGCTCCTTTTAATGGTGGTTCTGTGATGGTATGGGCAGGCGTATCTATCAACCCATTGAACATGTCTGGGACACAGTTAGTCGTCGATTGCGCCGGGATTATCCGAATGTGGGGGGTCACTGTCAATTGACTGAAGCGCTCCTTCGAGTTTGGCGAGGGATCTCGCAAAAGGATATCCGGCGGTGTATCAACATGCGAGAGCGCTTAGAAGCCGTAATAAGCAATCGAGCGGGCAATACACAGTATTGAACCATGACCCACAATATACGTGGCTTATGGGATGAGTTTGGAGTCATAAAATACCACAGAATTGACAAACTGTGGGGTCTCATACCCATAAGAAGAGTTGTACGCATACACACACACAAACACCCACACCCATATGCGTGACTTAAGGAATGGGTTTGGAGTTTTATAAACTGCGGAAATGACGAGCCGTAAGGTCTCAATACCTCAAGAAAAATTATACAAACACACACACACACGCACGCACGCACACACACACACACACACACACACACACACACACACACACACACACACACACACACACACACACACACACAAAGAAGCGTAAATCCGAACAAGCAACCTCTACGTGGTACGCTTTAGGTTACGCTAATGCCGGTGGTGAATAAAATGTTTATAAAAAAAATCTTGATCTAATGATCGTGGGACGTGTGCGTAGGGTGTCGTATCGTATCGTAGGGATGTGAATTGTACACACGGACACATTTAAAGAACTGTGAATTCCAACAACTCCAATCGCTCGTCGTATCATGAAAAACGTTCAGGGCTATAAAAAAAATCTAACATTTTATTTTTATTTTTTAAAATTAATTTAAAAAAAATTAATTAATTTTGTTTTCATTAAATAAAAATTTGTTCCCGTTGTTCAACAATCAATATTTTTTAGCACCGGAAATTGGGATCAGTAAAAAAAATTGTGATTCTCAAAAGACGAATAAAAGGTGGTAGATTGAGCCTTCAATCGATTTTTGGCGAAAACCACAATTTTGATCATTCGGAACACAATGAAAAAAAAACGCAGGGGTTTAAACTTTTGAGGGCTCTTTCAGGATACTTTGAGGTCATAAAAAAACCGAACATTTTTTTTATTTATTCGATATTGGCAAAATAATCCTTAGTTAAAAGAATATTCGGAAATATGCAATTCATCACGTTTTTTAAAATCCATTTTCCCGCATAAAAAAAATCTTGATAAAAAAAATGATAAAAGCATCTTCTAGAGAATACTTCAAAGTTTCCAAAACCCTCTGGTTTTTTTCTGTGCGACCATTCGTCTCCGAGTAATCAGTCATCAAAGTCAAAAGTGTCATTTTTGCTTTGAACATCGATAACTCAGCGAGAAAAAATCGTACAGAGCTCTCCCAGCGCTCAAATTAAAGGGGAAGAATCCAGCTACACGATCCTTTTAATCCGATCATTCAAAAAAAAATTATTAAAGTCCGTGCAGATTGTGAAAGATGAGCAAACATTTTGAATTTTTTTTACTTTGGTTTTTTTATGGCTACTAAAAATTGGCTGATGCGAGATTTTACACACACAAAACACGAACGATAGAGACAATACACGCGCACATAGATGAAAAGTATACAAGACAATAACACAAAAGACAAGTGTAATAATTTTGCACAAGTGCAATAATATCTCATTCTGTCATTGGTTTTATTAATTATTCTTCGTATATGAATATACGTCGCGACTGTTTAAGAGTCCGCTGATGAATTAGATATTTATTAGTGGCGATCTATTAACTAATAGTAATAGATTGGTAGTATTGACTAGCATTATTAGTGGTAATGATGTAATAAAATACCGATAATTAAAACGATATTGAAAAATGTGCGACACCATTTTTAATAGGATACTAATAGATGGGAATTGTACTTAATAATGTAGTGAGAACAAATATATGTATGCATAATGTCTTTTAACACACACACACTAAAACCCCAGACGGAGGCAAACTGATGAAAGTAGTAGTAGATTTCTTATAAGGACGGATGGCACAAAGTATCTGTCGGATTGTATATACCATCTCGACAGCTCTAGTCAGTTTCCCAAGTATTTGCCATTCTCACTCCGTATATTACAGCGTTCAATTTCAGCAGTATTACAGGTAGCCGTACGTCTTGTACTTTGATGAAACTTCTAGTCTGCCTACGGGTACATCACCGGTATTTTCAAATCATTTAACAAACATTCCATCGACTTTATCATTCTCATTTGTGACGAAGCTGACAATGTTTAATATTTCAGCGAATTTCCCGTTATTCGCGTATACGTTTTTGTCGCAACTACGCGTATTTTCCTTGTCATTCTCTTTGCTAGTGTAAATTGTTCCTTTGACAATGGCTCTTTCAAACACAGTCAGTCTATCGTTGCACGTTTGTCTTTCCTTACGTAAAACATTATTTTCTCAATTACAGGGTGACTTTTATAAGGTGGGCGTTTTTTAAGGGCCTTGTGCAGTGATTTTGGGACTGAAAAAATATGCTTTTTAATGGGTTTTCAAGCTCCCTTTGAAAAAAAATATATCGTATTTTTGGTATGAACAGTATATGCCAGAGAAAATAGCGTAGTCTGGAAAAAAACGAAAATTCCATTCTGCGTGCAGGAGAATCAAGTTTGGAAAATTCCGAATACGGAACACTCCCGAAAAACTTTATTTGAGCCCCCCGTCATGGACAAAGAATTATCAAGCATACGATTTAAAGTCGATAAATCGGAATTTAATCAGTGGAACACATGAGCTAAATCAGACACGGGCGCGCTATAGGAAGTGCTAGTCTGCTGACGTCACAGCTGCAACTTCCGAATGGTCGGCTGTCACAGGAAGTTGGTCCTATGAGACGCGGTCGAAAAGAGGGATGTGAATGTGTCCCTATCCGAGAACGTTATTGAAAAGAAGGTCAATTTCGAAATTTCAAAATTTTCGATAACTTTAACAATAAATAATTCTACATAATTACTATTCTAAGTACTTACATAATTATACTTATATAAGTACTAAGTACTTATATAATTACTATTCTAAGTACTTACAAGTACTTAAGTACTTACATAGTTTTTAAATCTTAAATTCTAAATATAAAAATAAGTATCGGAAAATTCTGTAGTTACAGCATTTTAAAATAATTTATGAAACAGTAAATAAACAGAAATACTCGTAGGATTTGGTAAAAACTAATGTTTTGACGCGAAATTAATTTATAATGTAATGTTAGGATTATTTATTCCAAAAGTTGCTAGCGAATCGCATATGATTTAAAATATTATTTGCAGAGCAGGAAATCCTCGAACATTTTCGAAATAGACATTTTTAAAATAAAGCTCACAATCTATCGATTAAGTTCAATCGGTTATCTTAACCCTCAATTTGTGAAGGTGTTTGAGGCACCTCAATCCCGTGAACCTGGGTCGTTTTCGATTTTGCATTACCAAACCAACAATTGTCAATGAAAAACATCTGAAAAAATGCATGGTCAATTTTTAAGCCGTACTTCTCAAGGGAAAATAAAGTTCTTTTCTTTCTTATGTTTAATATTTTTTTTAATTAAATATTAAACAACCTGCGAAGAAAATGATCTTGGGCAGGACTAAACCGCTCCAGGTTCAAGAAATGCGAGTAAAAATTCTCTACTCAATCGGTCAGATTGGATCGAGAAGTCTGACGATGGTGCGAGGTTGACGGTAGGAACATTGTTTATTTAACAAAAATAAAATCGGTGCTCGAAATGGTTCTCGGAGCCTCGATCGGAATTTCTCGGTATTACTGCCCCGAATTCGTCTCCGATTTTATCTTACTTCCGGTCAGATTGGGTCGAGAAGTCTGACGATGCCGCGAGAACGACAGTAGGACCTTTGTTTATTTAACAAAGATAACATCGGTGCTCGGAATGGTTCTCGGAGCCTCGATCGGACATTTCCGATATTACTGCCCCGAATTCGTCTCCGATTTTATCTTACTGCTGGTCAGATTGGGTCGAGAAGTCTGACGATGCTGCGGGAACGACAGTAGGAGCTTTGTTTATTTAACGTAGATAAAATCGGAGCTCGGAATGGTTCTCGGGGCCTCGATCGGACATACCCGATATTACTGCCCCGGACTCGTCTCCGATTTTATCTTACTTCCAGTCAGGTTGAGTCGAGAAATCTGTCGATGCTGCGAGAACGACGGTAGGAGGTTTGTATATTTAACAAAGATAGAATCGGTGCTCGGAATGGTTCTTGAAGCCTCGGTCGGACATTCCCGATATTCCTGCCCCGAATTCGTCTCCCATTTTATCTTACTTCCGGTCAGATTGGGGCGAGAAGTCTGACGGTGCTGCGAAAACGACGGTAGGAGCATTGTTTATTTAACAAAGATAAAATAGAGGCTCAGAATCGGTCCCGGGGCCTCGATCGGACATTTCCGATATTACTGCCCCGAATTTGTATCCCATTTTATCTTACTTCCGGTCAAATTGGGTCGAGAAGTCTGACGATGCTGCGGGAACGACGGTAGGCGCTTTGTTTATTTAACAAAGATCAAATCGGAGCTCGATATGGTTCTCTGGGGCTCGGTCGGGCATTCCTGATATTCCTGACCCGAAATCGTCTCCGACTGTATCTTACGACGGTAGGAGCTTTGTTTATTTAAGAAAGATAAAATCGGTCCTCGGGATGGTTCTCGGGGCCTCGATCGGACATTCCCGATATTACTACCCCGAATTCGTCTCCGATTTTACCCTACTTCTGGTCAGATTGGGTAAGGAAGTCTGACGATGCTGCGAAAGCGATGGTAGGGGCATGGTTTATCTAAAAAAGATAAAATAGGTGCTCGGAATGGTTCTCGGAGCCTCGGTTGGACATTCTCGATATTCTTGCCCCGAATTCGTCTCCGATTTTATCTTACTTCCGGTCAGATTGGGGCGAGAACTCTGACTATGCTGCGAAAACGACCGTAGGAGCATTGTATATTTAACAAAGATAAAATCGGTGATCAGAATGGTTCCCGAGGTCTCCATTGGACATTCCCGATTTTACTGCGCCGAGTTCGTCTCCGATTGAATTTTACTTCCGGTCCGATCGGGTCGAGAAGTCTGACGATGCTGCGGGAACGACGGTAGGAGCTTTTTCTATTTAACAAAGATCAAATCGGAGCTCGATATGGTTCTCTGGGGCTCGGTCGGACATTCCTGATATTCCTGACCCGAATTCGTCTCCGACTGTATCTTACTTCCGGTCAGATTGGGTTGAGAAGTCTGACCATGCTGCGGGAACAACAGTAGGAGCTTTGTTTATTTAACAAAAATAAAATCGATCCTCGGAATGGCTCTCGGGGCCTCGAGCGCATATTCCCCATATTACTACCCCACATTCGTCTCCGATTATATCTTACCTCCGCTCAGATTGAGTCGAGAAGTCTGACGATGATGCAAAAACGGCGCTAGGAGCATTGTTTATTTAACAAAGATAAAATCGGTGATCAGATTGGTTCCCGGGGCCTCGATCAGACATTCCCGATAGTACTGCCCCAAATTTGTCTCCGATTTTATCGTACTTCCGGTCAGATTGGGTCGAGAAGTCTGACGATGCTCCGGCAACGACGGTAGGAGCTTTGTTTATTTAAGAAAGATAAAATCGGTCCTCGGGATGGTTCTCGGGGCCTCGATGGGACATTCCCGTTATTACTACCCCGAATTCGTCTTCGATTTTATCTTACTTCTGGTCAGATTGGGTAAGGAAGTCTGACGATGCTGCGAAAGCGATGGTAGGGGCATTGTTTATCTAACAAAGATAAAATAGGTGCTCGGAATGATTCTCGGAGCCTCGGTTGGACATTCTCGATATTCTTGCCCCGAATTCGTCTCCGATTTTATCTTACTTCCGGTCAGATTGGGGCGAGAACTCTGACGATGCTGCGAAAACGACCGTAGGACCGTAGTGTATTTAACAAAGATAAAATCGGTGATCAGAATGGTTCCCGAGGTCTCCATCGGACATTCCCAATATTACTGCCCCGTATTCGTCTCCGATTTTATCTTACTTCCGGTCAGATTTAGTCGAGAAATCTGACGATGCTGCAAAAATGACGGTAGGAGCTTTGTTTATGTAACAAAGACAAAATCGGTGCTCGGAATGTTTCTCGGAGCCTCGGGCGGACATTCCCGATATTCCTATTCCGAATTCATCTCCGATTTTATCTTACTCCAATTGGGGCGAGACGTCTGACGATGCTGCGAAATCGACGGTAGGAGCATTGTTTATTTGACAAAGATAAAATCGGTGATCAGAATGGTTCCCGGGGCCTCGACGGGACATTCCCGATATTACTGCCCCGAATTTGTCTTCGATTTTAACTTACTTCCGGTCACGTTGCGTCGGGAAGTCTGACGATGCTGCGAGAACGACGGTAGAACCTTTGATTATTTAACAAAGATAAAATCGGTGCTCGGAATGGTTGTCGGAGCCTCAGTCGGACATTCCCGATATTACTGCCCCGAATTCGTCTCCGATTTTATCTTACTTCAGGTCAGATTGAGTCGAGAAATCTGACGATGCTGCGAGAACGACGGTAGAAGCTTTGTTTATTTAACGAAGGTAAAATCGGAGTTCGGCATGGTTCTCGGGGCCTCGATCGGATATTCCCGATAGTACTGCCCCGAATTTGTCTTCTATTTTATCATACTTCCGATCAGATTGCGTTCAGAAGTCTGACGATGCTGCGGGAACGATGGTAGGAGCTTTGTTCAATTAAGAAAGATATAACCGGTCCGCGGAATAGTTCTCGGGGCCTCGATTGGACATTCTCGGTATTACTACCCTGAATTCGTCTCCGATTTTATCTTACTCCTGGTCAGATTGGGTAAGGAAGTCTGAGGATGCTGCGAAAACGACGGTAGGAGCATTGTTTATCTAACTAATATAAAATCGGTGCTCGGACTGGTTCCCGGGGTCTCGATCGGACATTCCCGATATTACTGCCCCGAATTCATCTTCGATTTTAGCTTACTTCCGGTCAGATTGAGTCGAGAAATCTGACGATGCTGCGAAACCGACGGTAGGAGCATTGTTTATTTAACTAAGATCAAATCGGTGATCGGAATGGTTCTCGGAGCCTCGGGCGGACATTCCTGATATTCTTGCTCCGAATGTGTCTCCGTTTTTTCGTAGTTCCGGTCAAATTGGGTCGAGAAGTCTGAGGATGCTGCGAGAACGACGGTAGAAGCTTTGTTTATTTGACAAAGATAAATTCGGTGATCAGAATGGGTCTCGGGGCCTCGATCGGACATTCCCGATATTACTACCCCGATATCGTCTCCGATTTTATCTTACTTCCTGTCAGATTGGGTCGCGAAGTCTGACGATGGTGCGGGAACGACGGTAGGAGCTTTGATTATTTAACAAAGATAAAATCGGTGATCGTCATGGTTCTCGGAGCCTCGGTCGGACATTCCCGATATTTCTGCCCCGAATTTGTCTCTGATTTCATCGTACTTCCGGTCAGATTGGAGCGAGAAGCCTGACGATGCTGCAAAAACGACGGTAGGAGCATTGTTTATGTAACAAATATAAAATCGGTGATCGTCATGGTTCTCGGAGCCTCGGTCGGACATTCCCGATATTTCTGCCCCGAATTTGTCTCTGATTTCATCGTACTTCCGGTCAGATTGAGTCGAGAAATCTGACGATGCTGCGAAACCGACGGTAGGAGCATTGTTTATTTAACTAAGATCAAATCGGTGATCGGAATGGTTCCCGGCGTTTCGATCGTACATTCCCGATATTACTGCCGCGAATTCATCTCCCATTTTAGCTTACTTCCGATCAGATTGAGTCGAGAAATCTTACGGTGCTGCGAGAACGACGGTAGGAGCTTTGTTTATTTAACAAAGATAAAATCGGTGCTCGGAACGGTTCTCGGAGCCTCGGGCGGACATTCCCTATATTCCTATCCCGAAATCATCTCCGATTTTATCTTACTTCCGGTCAGATTGAGGCGAGAAGTCGGACAAAGCTGCGAAAACGGCGGGAGGAGCATTGTTTATTTAACAAACATAAAATCGGTGATCAGAATCGTTCCCGGCGCCTCGATCGGACATTCCCGATATGACTGCCGCGAATTTGTCTCCGATTTTATCTGATTTCCAGTCAGATTGGGTCGAGAAGTCTGACGATGCTGCGGAAACGACGGTAAGAGCTTTGTTTCTTTAACAAAGATAAAATCGGAGCTCGGAATGGTTCTTGGGGCCTCAATCGGGCATTCCCGATATTACTGGCCCGAATTCGTCTCCGATTTTATCTTACGTCCTGTCAGATTGGGGCGAGAAGTCTGAGGATTCTGCGAAAACGACGGTAGGAGCATAGTTTATTTAACATATATAAAATCGGTGATCAGAATGGTTCCCGGGTCCTCGATCGGACATTCGCGATTTTACCGCCCCGAATTCTTCTCCAATTTTATTCTACTTCCGGTCAGATTGGGTACGGCAGTCTGATGATCCTGCGAAAACGACAGTAGGAGCATTGTTTATCTAACAAAGATAAAATCGGTGCGGGGAATGGTTCTCGGAGTCTCGATCGGACATTCTCGATATTAATGACCCAAATTCGTCTCTGATTTTATCTTACTTCCGGTCAGATTGAGTCGAGAAGTCTGACGATGCTGCGAGAACGACGATAGGAGCTTTGATTATTTAACGAAGATAAAATCGGTGCTCGATATGATTCTGTGGGCCTCGGTCGGACATTCCCGATATTCCTGCCCCGAATTCGTCTTCGATTGAATCTTACTTACGGTCAGATTGGGTCGAGAAGTCTTACGATGCTGCGAAAACGACGGTAGGAGCATTGTTTATTTAACAAAGATAAAATCGGTCATCCGAATGGTTCCCGGGGCCTCGATCGGACATTCGCGATAGTGCTGCCCCCAATTTGTCTCCTATTTCATCTTACTTCCGGTCAGATTGGGTCGAGAAGTCTGACGCTGTTGCGAAAACAACGGTAGGAGCTGTGTTTATTTAACAAACATAAAATCGGTGCTCGGAATGGTTCTCGGTGCCTCGGTCGGACATTCCCGATATTCCTGCCCCCAATTTGTCTCCTATTTCATCTTACTTCCGGTCAGATTGGGTCGAGAAGTCGGACGCTGTTGCGAAAACGACGGTACGAGCATTGTTTATGTAACAAAGATCAAAATTGGTGATCGGAATGGTTCCCGGGGCCTCGATCGGACATTCCCGATATTCCTGCCCCGAATTCGTCTCGATGTTTATCTTAGTTCCGGTCAGATTGGGTCGAAGAATATGACGATGCTGCGAGAACGACGTTAGGAGCTTTGATTATTGAAAAAGATAAAATCGGTGCTCGTCATGGTTCTCGGAGCCTCGGTCGGACATTCCCGATATTTCTGCCCCGAATTCGTCTCCGATTTTATCTTACTTCCGGTCAGATTGGGGCGAGAATTCTGACGATGTTGCGAAAACGACGGTAGGAGCATTGTTTATTTAACAAAGATGAAATCGGTGATCATAATGGTTCCCGGGTCCTCGATCGGACATTCCCGATCTTACTGCCCCGAATTTGTCTCCGATTTTATCTTACTTCTGGTCAGATTGGGTCGAGAAGTCTGACGATGCTGTGGGAACGACGGTAGGAGCTTTATTTATTTAAGAAAGATAAAACCGGTCCGCGGAATGGTTCTCGTGGCCTCGATCGGACATTCCCGATATTACTCCCCCAAATTCATCTCCGATTTTATCTTACTTCTGGTCAGATTGGGTAAGGAAGTTTGACAATGCTGCCAAAACGACGGTAGGAGCATTGTTTATTTAATAAATATAAAATCGGTGCTCGGAATGGTTCCCGGGGTCTTGATCGGACATTCCCGATATTACTACCCCGAATTCGTCTCCGATTTTAGCTTACTTCTGGTCAGATTGCGTAAGCAAGTTTGACAATGCTGCGAAAACGACGGTGAGAGCATTGTTTATTTAACAAATATAAAATCGGTGCTCGGAATGGTTCCCGGGGTCTTGATCGGACATTCCCGATATTACTACCCCGAATTCCTCTCCGATTTTAGCTTACTTCTGGTTGGATTGAGTCGAGAAATCTGACGATGCTGCGAGAACGACGGTAGGAGCTTTGTTTATTTAACAAAGATAAAATCGGTGCTCGCTATGGTTCTCGGAGCCTCGGGCGGACATTCCCGATATTCCTACCCCGAATTCATCTCCGATTTTATCTTACTTCCGATCAGATTGGGGCGAGAAGTCTGACGATGCTGCGAAAACGACGGTAGGAGCATTGTTTATATAACACCAATGAAATCGGTGATCAGGATGGTTCCCGGTGCCTCGATCGGACATTCCCGATTTTACTGCCCCGATTTTATTCTACTTCTGGTCAGATTGGGTCGAGAAGTCTGACGATGCTGCGGGAACGGAGTGTAAAAAATTGTAGGCCTTATCATCTCCTCACAATTTTGCATTAATTCCTCATTAAATCTCAGAATAACGGGAAAAATTATTCTTTCGTCCGAAATATGATCGGTTTGGAAAAGCGCTTAACAGTAGAACTTTCACTGACCATTGCGTTTTAGTTTTACCTGATGTAACATGAAAATTAGATTTGCACGTTAATATTGTAAAAGAAATGTATATACTGTGATTCAACAATTCGATTTTTGTATACATTCAATAATGTAGATAATACGCCGACTCGCCCACACACTTACGCAGGCGCGCGCACATGCGTATACAGGGTGTTCGGCGCATGGACCGAAACAATTTTGTGGAGGATTGGGGGAGGTCATTTGCTAATTTTTTCACCCTCAGACCCTATGTCTTAAGTGGCACGGTAATCGACATGATCTTCTAAATATTTCTTTTAATTACCCGAAATTTCCCCTTTAAATCGGCATAACTTTTTTGTTTGTGGTTGTGGTAGCACGAAATAACTTTTGTTGCACTGGAACGAAAAGTCGAAGCCGAATAGCCGACGATCGCTGAGCGCGCAAGTGTGTGTGTGTGTGTTCGTTCGCTACGCCGCGCCGGCCGCATGCAACCTGTTAGCATGCAGTTCGGTCGTAATGCAAACACTTTATATCGATTTTATTTTTCCGATGACGGTCATGGTAGAAATTGCATAACGATTGAACTATCTTTCAAACGAGGTTTGCTAGAGACTCGTCTTGCAGAATGGTGCTGGCACTTTCCCATGCTTCTTAAATCAATTTAAACAAATAAGCTTGGGCACTATTTGTAATCTCAATGTTGCTTATCGTCAACGAATTCGACCTCTACCAAAATCTCGAGCGAACGAAATTGCTCGAAACTCACTGTACAAAAAAGTGGTAAAATTTTTACAACGCTCATTGCTTAAACGAATGCGCTCGGCATTTTTATCTCTGTCATGACTTATCTTCGGTCGACCGGATTTGCGAGAGAACGGGATCAACCGAGTCTCACTCTCCGAAAGAGTGGTAACATGTTATAATTACTGCTAACAAAAATACGTTTAGTATTTTTTCTCTCTGCCGGAATTCATCGTCGGCAGATTTCTCCAAGAATCGAATTTTATAGCAATGACGACCCCACGAGTCTCGCTCTACAGAAGAGCGGTAAAATTTTACGTTCGCGAATTGTTTAAGCACCTGCACTACTGTAAACGTCTAAAATAAAGTGACGTTTCCCGATTTGTTGTGGTGGAAGGACAAGTAAGAGGATACTAACATTCATAGATGTTATTAGTCATATCTACAAGTGAACAAAAAATATGTTTATTAAAAAATTATACAAAATGGTGACGCTAGAGCTATTCTCGCATGGCATTTTGAATTTGAGACGCTCGGCGGCAAGCAGTATAACCGACGCAAATTTGAATTTAGATTAAACATTTTTAGTAATTTACATGAGTATAACTACAGAAATACGCAGGGGATTTTGAAAATAAGAATTATTGTGTAATTGGCAAGCACTTAAGGTAACAACGCAATTTTAGACAGGAAAACGGACACTCATTTGTTAATAACTAATGTTATAATAAACTCATAGAAAATCCCGTACGTATATCTCTTCGGAATGTTATTTTTAAAATGTGCTCAAAATTTGGAGTGAAAAATGCATATTGTTGGAGTTATGCTGCGTGCCGTATTGAAAAATTGTGTTACGAGACAAACGGTCGACGACTCGCACACGGCCAGTCACTGCCACCGCAGACCCACACGGGCCTACGTACCTTTGTTTTAAACTTCCCGACTACTTAGAGTTCTGTCTACTGTACTACATTTATGACTGAAACGCGATATAAAGATGACATTACTCCAAATCTGGAGCTTGCTGCATCAGTACCGTTGTTGCAGCAGGTAATTGTTGCGTATATTTGTTGCAAACTTGCCGTCTTGGCATCACACATTTATTTCGCTAAACCACGCACTGTGGCGCAAATTTGCAGCTTAATGCGGAAGCAAAAGACAGAATATTGGTGTCACGGTGTGCCGCCGTATGCTGTCCTCTTGCCGCTATAATGCTGACATCTGAATTTTCACAGCACGTTTGTCTATCAGGGAATGAGCTCCAACCAGGCTTTGTGATCAGGCAGAGCGACGTCTCGGTCGCTCACATTGAACTTTTCGACTCCCTCACCCACGGCCTTGGCATCACCAGTGCACTCGGAGCCCATGATGAACGGGGGTTTCGGTGGAGAATCGATGACTTCCTGTCGTGTCATACGATCCTGGAAGTTGAGGCCACATGCTTTGTTTGGGTTGAGCACCTTACCCAGATGAGCATTTCTCCCGCGACGAGTTGAGGCTCAGGTTTTCTCAGCGCCTTTACATTCTGATACCGCCGAAGCCGTTGAGTACGATAGCACGCATGTACCTTGATTTCCGGTGTTTCATTCTCGCCATTCTCCTTCGGTTTCTCGCTGTGATCATTTTCCTCGAGCTTCTTCTCCGTAATATCGGCCGCGGCGGTTTTCTCGTTGATTCTTTTTTTGTCAGGATTTTTCGTCAGTGGTGTGCCGGCGAGCTGATGCGACGCTCTCGACCACCGTCGAGGGGTCGTTTTGTTCTTCTCAGCACAAATCACGAAATCGCGACGAAAGAAAAAACTTCACTTTATCACACACTATTACACATTGCACGAAATATATTTCGAACGGATGTGCGAGGTTCTAGATCAATCTCCCGACCTGTCAAAAAACAATTTTTTCTGGGAGTTTTCTAAAAACAATATGATGCGAGCTGCTCGCAGCCAGTGAGAAAACAGATGAACTCACTTTTCGGTCCGGTAAACGATATTTTGCGCTTTGTTCGTACATTTTTGCTACATTTATGTAAAAAAACATCGATTTCAATTCCCATTTCAAAATTTCGAAGCGGTCGGAGACGTGTGGCACATCACCTTAACGCGCTTGGACGTTTTGCGAGCGACAACGTTTCGTCACACTTACAATTCCACTTACCGCTCTATTGCAAAGAAAAAATAAGTATACCATATTTCCATTGGCACCCTGATAGACAAACGTATTGTAAAAATTCACACGTCAGCATTCTAGCGGCAAGGGGACAGCATACGGCGGCACACCGTGACACCAATATGCTGTCTTTTGCTTCCGCATTAAGCTGCAAATTTGCGCCATAGTGCGTGGTTTGGCGAAATAAATGTGTGATGCCAAGACGGCAAGTTTGCAGCAAATATACGCAACAATTACCTGCTGCAACAACGGTACTGATGCGGCAAGCTCCAGATTTGGAGTGATGTCATTTTTATATCGCGTTTCAGTCATAAATGCACCACGCTGTGACGCTCCGTTGCCGATAAAAACGAGGCAAGTTATCGCGGCATTGAGACGGAAAGTTTGGAATACGTTATTTCAGCAAGGTTAGGGCACCTTGGCGGCACGCTATGACGTTCCATTGCCGGCAAATACAAGGTATATAGTTATAACCATAGGCAGATTCGCTACGACAAATGTCATGATCATAAAATTATTTATATACGTTGAACCAGTTGGATGATCGAGTGGTTAGCGTGCTTGCCTTCTAAACCAGCCCATCGTGAAGTCGCGGGTTCGAATCCCTGCCTCGTACTTTCGGAAAAAAATTATTACGGGGATGACGCGTAGCCCTCAGTCATTCGCGGGCGTCGCACACACGAACCGGTACGTGTGTGCGATTGTATTAAATCAAATGATTTATTTTGCCCTCTTTTTATTCCCGCCTATCCAGCTACCGGTAATGAAGAACTCCATTTAGCCGGTCACAACACCGCAATAGCGGGTCTCGTTTATGCGGGCGGAAGCGCGTTACGGCGTGTTCTAAATATGCCGGCAACGGAACGTCACAGCATGCCACCAATGTGCGCTCTCCTTGCCGCATAGCGTATTTTAAATTTTCCGTCTCAATGCCGCGATAACGTGCCTCGTTTCTACCGGTAATGGAGCGTCACAGCGTACCTCAAATGTGCCCTCAGCTTGCCGAAATAACGCATTCCAAATTTTCAGTCGCAATGCTGCAATAACCCAGCAATGAACGTGCTCCAAATGTACCGCCAATATTCTGTACTTTCGTGCTGCAATATTATTATCAGCATTCACGCGAGGATGCGCAAAATCCTGTGCTGCTAGACCACAGCTTAATGCGGCGGCAGAGAATGCCTTTTTTCCGTCACAACTTACTCTCTCTTGGCGTGGTGTTGCCAATGTGTTATTTCTTACTGGGTATACGGCTCAGAATACATCAAGGCTTTCTTAATTATCGATATGAGAATATTGCGTTACACGACATTTACAGTAAATTTTAATTATTTGTATACCGCTTTCTCATATTTTTATTTATTAATGATTAAATTGGAATGTTTTAATTGAGAAAACCAAAATAGTATTTGACGATTACCCTTTCTCTCAAGAGCTTCTTTCCAAATAACTTATCGTCACCGCCATCAATTGTTTTGCACCTTTTCTTGTCCTTTTCGTGTTGCTAGCTCGCTTCAAGTATTTCAGGAGAGACCTCGTGAATTTTTTAAAACATTAATCTCTTCCCGCGTCCCAGGGTGTTTTCAATCGTTTCCACGTCCTCTTCTGTTTCTCTTTTTTTACATTTACAACAATTATTGTATGCCACATAAGTTTTCATCAATAATTTCATTCTAAATTACCTACAATTTTATTATACATCAATATGCGATCATGTTTATTGCGTGAATAAATATATCTTCATTCAAAATATAGTTTATTTACCTCCGCAGCCGACAAAGTGCGAATTTGTCGGAAATGTTCACCATCCTTATCATCAGCGTCTTGCATTCGTATGGATACGAGTGCGGTCGGATTCGTCAAATAATTTGTTCAAAAAACGTCTGTACATTTTGTCAAACCCCTTTCAGCTTTGGAATCGAGTACAAACAAATCATCGGCCCGAACTATTTTCAGTCTATTGTGTCCATCCACGTAATACGATAGAACATTTTTTTCACGTTGGCATGGCTACCGCGGTACTTTGGTATTGTAACCTCGAAACGCTCTGAGAGACAAATGTCTATAAAAGTATGAAGTATATATTAATTGAATATAAAATATGAAATAATGAATCGATTATATATTAATTAAGTATAAAATATTAATCAATTATATATTGATAATTATTTTGTATACGCGTGCATGCGCCGTAATAATAACGACGATTCCGTGGTTAAAAAAAATACTTCGGTATTTTCGAGATTATACAACTGTATGTCTCGCGTCGCGCACTTTTTATGTATAATCAACTCGTCGGCGATTAAACCTTTTTTTCACAAACAACTAAATTTCAAAGTAATTTTTAACGTTCCTCGCACGATTGTTGATATGTGTAGCGGTCTTACTAACCGAATCTCTACATATGCAATACCTTTTATATACATCGCAGCCCGCTAACAATAGAAACACTGTGGCTCAAGCATTTAATCGCGATTAATTTCGAACCGAAGCCACCTTTATTATATTATTGCATGTTTATTCTTATTTACAGTCTTACAAACAGGTCTTCTCAGGAAAACGGATGCCTGATTTTTTGTTTTGATTTTTTTGACACCCCGCGAAAGCACAGCCTTGGACACTACGCCGGCCTACTCACACCACCATCGTTTCAAGGCCAGTAGCGCGATTCCGTAAGAGTGCCTGCACAGCTGCACACTGCACGCGATTTGCGACGAGCGATGAGCGATATCCAATGGGAGCTTCACTCTCCGAGGTATTCCGGAATACACGAGCTCCTATTGGATTTCACTCATCGCTCATCGCAAGTCGCGTGCAGTGTGCGGGCACTCTAACACGGTAGCGACCGTTTTCGTTCACTAAACCTGTCATGATAGATCTCCCAAAGTTCATACATATAATTCGTCATGTCATTTATAGGGGAACACAAAATGGCCCTGCTGCCATGTTTGGGACCGGTCAACGCTGAAATTTTTTTTTTTAATAATAATTTTTCTAGGTTTCTGACATGTTAAGTCTCCCGTATTCTGATTGTTGCTCGAGATAGGGGAGGGGTAGGACTATACGAAAAGGCAGTGCTGCCAGGCCCCCTGATAAGCCGTATCAGTTGCTGCCAAGAGATAAGCGACACCTCGCACCCAGGTGTCTATCATCATCGACCTCCTCAAAAAACCAAAGCTTATCTGAAAGATCATCAATTTTTGTGTAAGAAAAACCACTGCTGCCTTTTCCAAACAGTGGAGAAAATGGCGGCAACAGCGTTTGAAAGTCGCCCTCCACGCAACCGAATTGGGCGTTTCAATTCGGTTTTATCAGCAATCACCCGGTTTTTTCGATTTGTGTTATTGAAATACGCTTGCAACTATCACGAACATTGAATTTTACGCGTCGTTGATTGTTTAAACAAATGAAATCGCATATTTTATGTGATATTTTTCGATTTTTCAGCCGTTTTCATTGTGTTTTTTTATACTTTTTTATGTCTTTCGTTATATTTCAAAGTAAATTAGTTTTCTTCGGTGAAAAAATATTAGGTGTCATTGTTTAAACGAATAAGATTCTATAAATTAATCTAAAATCGGGGATTTGTCAGCCGTTTTTTGGTCATTTATTATTTCTCGTGGCCCGTACAAATCTCTTCCGTTTTAGATTTTTAAATAAAGACTACCTGAAACATGAAGGTTTTTTGTCTATATATTTGAAGCAGAAATCGAGTCTTCGACCCTACATGGTAAGACTCCGGCTGTGCTATTCAAAACGGTCACAATAAAAAGGGTCTAGACATAATACCTGCTCATGTCAGTCTCGTTTCAGAAGCCATCAGTAACGGTCGTGTCGCTGTCCGTTTTTGAAATCTTATATCTATCTAAAACGCGTTGTTTTATTTGCAAAAAATCTGGCGATGTAACGAAATTTACCGAGAGTACATTAGACCAATGTGTAACTATTGTCGCGTACCGGAAAAAGAAACGTTTCGAATACGGCGACTCATCATTGACTTGTGAGAATAGTGTAAATTTTGGTTATCACTATGGGTGCTACAGAAAATGTTCTGTTTTGAAACAAAAATACCAAGAAGAACTGGAACCGCGGTTTCCTTCGAATGTAAGTATGAGTATAAAAAATGTGAGTATACTCACACTTGCATTCGAAGGAAACAGCGCTTCCCGTTCTTCTGGGTATTTTTGTTTCAAAACACAATATTTTCTGTAGCACCCATAGTGATAACCAAATTTACACTATTCCCACGAGTGAATGATGAGTCGCCGTATTCGAAACGTTTCTTTTTTTGGTACGCGACAATAGTTAGACATTGGTCAATGTACTCTCGGTAAATCTCGTAAAATCGCCAGATTTTTTGCAAATAAAACAACGCATTTTAGATAGATGTAAGATTTCAAAAACGGACAGTGACACGACCGTTACTGATGGGTTCTGAAACGAGACTGAGCAGGTATAACGTCTAGACGCTTAGGCCCCCGCCGCCTTTTTATTCTGACTGTTTTGAATAGCACAGCCGGAGTCCTACAATGTAGGGTCAAAGACTCGATTTCTGCTAAAAATATATAGCTAAAAAATCTTCATGTTTCAGGTAGTCTTTATTTACAAATATAAAGCGAAAGAGATTCGGACGGGCCACCAGAAATGATAAATAACCAGAAAACGGCTGAAAAATCCCCGGCTTTGGAATAATTGATAAAATCTTATTCGTTGAAACAATGACACCTAATATTTTTCACCGAAGAAAACTAATTTACTTTAAAATGTAACGAAAGACATAAGAAACTTAAAAAAAAAACACAATGAAAACGGCTGCAAAATCGAAAAATATCACATAAAATATGTGATTTACTTTGTTTAAGGGAAGGGTGGGGTTTCAGCGTGAAAAAAAAACACTTTTCTGCGAATTTTTTTCATCTATATATATACAGTAAATGTATTGAAACCTTTTGTACATTGTTAAGTGTCATTTCAAAAACATTCCGTGAAATTTATACGCGAAAATATCTACAAACAAGCCGGTGACGAAGCTTTTCCAAGAACGCCTTTCGAAAAACACGATTTGCGGTGTTCACTGTATCTCAGCTAGAAATTATCTGAAATCAAGTATCATTCAAATTTAGTCAAAGTATCATCAGATCCTCCCCCCAACGGTCTTTGATAATTTTTTTTTTTTCATTTCTAAATTTTTGGTGGTCATGTAAAGTGAAAAGTTCTATTTTTCACCAAAAATTTCGCCATTTTGCGGGTGGAATACCCCTTTAATGTAAAAAAAAATCTCAAACTCACCGTTGAGGGGAGGTATTTTATGTGTAGAAAGTGTGTACCAAGTTTGAAATAAATTGGTCATGTAGTTTTCAAATGGCAGTGAACACGGACTTTGAAAAAGTGGTTTCGAGAAAAAACGCGGCACCGACTTATTTGTGGATATTTTCGCGTACAAATTTCACGGAATGTTCTTTAAATGACACTTAACAATGTACAAAAGGTTTCAATAAATTTACTGTATCCATATAGATAAAAAAAAATCGCAAAAAGGTATTTTTTCACGTTGAAACCCCTACCCTCCCCGTCAACAATCAACGACACGTAAAATTCATTGTTCGTAATAGTGGCAGGCGTATTTCAATAATACAAATCGAAAAGAACCGGGCGATTGCTGATAAAACCGAATTGAAACGCCAAATTCGGTTGCGCGGAGGGCGACTTTCAAACGCTGCTGCCGCCATTTTCTCCACTGTTTGGAAAAGGCAGCAGTGGTTTTTCTTACACAAAAATTGATAATCTTTCAGATAAGCTTTGGTTTTTTTAGGAGGTTGATGATAATAGACACCTGGGTGCGAGGTGTCGTTTATCTCTCGGCAGCAACTGAGCCCAGATAGACAAACGTGCTGTGAAAAATTGAATAACACAATTACCACAGCAACTTGGCAGTACAAATGAGCATCGAAGAACGCAAATATTTTAAAGGTTGCTTCCGCATTAAGTTGCAAATTAACGACATGTTCAGAAATTTAGCAGCAAATGAGCTGCACGTCGTGCTGATTGTTGCTCGGCTGAAGATACGTAAGAGTTAACGTTACAGATACGACAACAGAACAGCACACCGTGCCGTTCAGTGTGCAAGATATTATAATCGAGTGTAACGTCACAAATGCAGCAACAGGACAGCATACCGTGCCGTTCTGTTGGCGGCGAATATAGCGAAATTTGGATGCGTCAACTCAGTTTGCTGTGACGCTCTTTTGGCGGCGCAACGCAGCACCCTGTTGCGGCTTATCAGCAGCAATTCAGCGTACTGCCTTACCGGCAAACGGACAGCGTAAACGCGTTACACTGTTACATTATTTATCTACAGCCAAGGCCCATACGAAGTCTACAGTTTTGAAGTTGAATTACGCCATGGGACTGCGAATCGCAATTCATCAATCTGCAAAGGGAGTAACAAATTAATAAAATATAATATAAAAGTACATTTCTATTTTTTGTTTTGCAACATGATATATCCCGAGTGAAAGATCGTGCCTCGTGAAGTTTACGATGAATATTGGGCATGCAGTACAAAGACCAGAGTTTTGCGGATTCGACAGGCACCTTTTAATTTCCGGTGGTCTATCTGCTCCCCAAAAACCCTGATACTTTAAACCGCACACCCGTGCATTGGGGGATCTCCTTTTTTAGTGGAATCCGAACCACTTTCACTCATACGATGCACTCTTCACATTAACGCACATAATCCAATACATCTCTATTTCATAAAGATCTAGCTCTAGCTGTATGGCTGATGCAGCGCGACTCCAAGGCCTTCGCCATATAATTTAATCCAATATAACAGAAAAGCCGTTTTTTGCACATTAACATATCTCAGAAACCTGAAGTTACTGATGAAAAATGTCTGCACATAAAAGTTGTAGTTTTGTGTTAGCTTTCGAGCGGAATATTTGAAATAATTTTTACGTTCCGGTAACGCTGTTTTTTTTACCAAAAAAGGGGGAAATTATTTTTTTATTATAAAGCAGCCGTTTTTTGCTGAAAAAATTACAATCTTCCAGTATGCCTGACGGTATAGACATACTGGAATCGCAATGACGGTATATCGCAAAAAAATCGTCATAGTGGCGCGGAGCGAGGTTCCGGTATAAAAAAATTAATTTGTGTGGTTTCATTTTTTTTTCCCCAGAACCTCAATCCGTGCCACTCTGGCGTTTTTTTTGCGATATCGTCAGACATAGTGGAAAACACTGTAATTTTTTCAGTCCAAAAAATGGCCGTTTCTGAATAAAAAAATAATTTCCGCCTTTTTTTGTAAAAAAATCAGCGTTACCGGAACGTAAAAATGATTTCAAGTCGTCCGCTCGAAAGTCAACACAAAACTACAACTTTTATATATAGACATTTTTTTCAGTTACTTCTAATTTCCGAGATATATTCATTTGAAAAAAAACGGCATTTTCTAAAATGTTGAATTAAAAAATCTGAAAAAATTCACATAGAATGCCTTTTAGTAGTACTTTGATATAACCAATTATGGGGCAGATCCGAGATGGTCGAAAAAAGTGGCTGAATTGACGGTGAATCCCTCATATGTTAATCAAAATTTAATTCTAATACCATCGATTACCGTGTCATTCCCGTCGTCCATTGCCGTCAAAGAAACAGAAAAACAAAGTATATGAAGTTTTTTATAATGATTTCATACAAAGTTGAAAAAAAATATAGTTTGAACACAAATAAAATGAAAAATTGGAAAAATGCAAAAACAAAATATATGACGCGTTATATCGGTAATAAGGAATATTCACTGCCTATTCGGCGAGCTCAATGTTCCACTGTTAGGCGGGGACGACCGTTCCCTTCGGATACGGTTATTTTGTCTACCTCGATCGCGACGTTCCGCAATTTCGTCAACAATTTCAGTATCATCCGAGTCACTAGCTTCGACGTTATTTCTTGAAGTGGGAGCCCCACGATCTACGTTGCGCCGATGCTCATTATCTGATTGGCCGTGCCTACGATTCCTGTTCGCATTTTCCACACGAGTCAAGCTGTTACGATGCCGCTGCTTAGAGCTCCTGAGAGCATTCACCATCCCATCCGTGAACTCTGACCAGCTTGGTTTGTCGAAGGTACGATTCCTCGCAACAGACGCTTTTTATGAAAAATATTTACAAGATGGTCGAAAAGGATATCTACGAAACGAAAGACAGTAAGAAAATCTATAACAGTTTTTTACACACCATAAAGCGCTTTTGCGAATCTTGTTTTTTTTCAAGGCTATTTCATTTGGTTTGCGACCATGCCACGTTAGACCTGGTGACACCGAGTCCTTCATCGCGTTCTTCAGAACCTCGTTAGCCGCTTCTGTCAAGTTGTGGCCACCCAGCGAACCCAAGTAACTTACCTGAGGAATGAGCAAAATGGATGGCACAGATATAGTTAGAAATAACAATAAAACTAAAGAAATCGTTGAACGAAAGCACATATTTTTTCAACTTACAATGCTCCGATATTCTTTTTCCGGGATATTCTCGAAAGCCATCACTTGTTCCAGACTTGATAACGGCAACGAGTTCGGCTTGCTAGGAAAATCCGGCGACAACTCCCGTTCGTATAATCGTCGAAGCTTGCTACACAATGGAATAAAAAACATAGAAAATAAACCTGTGACTCTACATGATTACATTCCTTATGCAATGATGAGGGGAAGATAATATTTTAACAATGTTACTCACCGCATTTCTTTTTCTAATGTATCTCGAAGTAACCTGGAAAAGAAAAATGAGAACAGCGATAAACATAATTTTCATAACGAAATGCGTATCAGAGTGGTATTTTGCCAAAGGGCAAACTTACTGAATCTCGTTATTAACGCGATCCACGGATGCCTGTAATGCGTAAAAAAAATTTTGATTATGATGTGGCCACTGTTGAGCTGGGTTGTGCCACTGCGGTTCATTAGGACCCAATTGCCTTTGATGCTGTCCTCCGTCTCCATGCGCTTGTCCTCTAAACGTACTCCAAGTGTCATTAGCGTCTTGGGGTCTCGCGGAAACCGGAAAATTGCTCGCAACGGAAGATGATCGTATCGTGTCGGTTGTCATACAATTCTGACTTGGTCGGGTTTGATTGTCTTGCAATGGAAAAGTGTGTCGTGATTGTGTTTCGTCGCGTTGCACGGACGTACAGTCACCGTGTCGTAAGATTTCGTTTTGTTGCAGTGGCGTTTCTTGGTATTGAGATTCGGAACGATTCGTTTGAAACATCGCAGGCCACAGATTCTGCAAACAGTGGAGAAATCACTTAACCGGCATTCTTTTTCAATGAATAGGCGATCGTATCCAAAGAAAAAATTTGAAATTATTGAATAATACTCACGGTACGATAAACGTTTGCTGTATATTAGGGTGATTCAAAAGAAAACGATTTTTTTTCTCGGAGCTCCATCGGAAATAATTAATATATTAAAAAAAGTAATTTCTCCAAAATTTTGGATTAAAAAAAAATTGTAGATAGTGTTTAAGTGACTTCGATATTTTTTGTATTTTTTCTTGAAAACAAGAACGTGACATTTTTTGCTCTCATAATAAAATAAGTTTATTTTTTAAACTTTGTCACTTTAAAAGACACATTTCAGAGCTTTAAAAAAAAACTTTAAGCTGCCTCAAGTAATTTATTTGCTATTAATTCATTTTTAATGCTGAGCTAAAAATTATAAAATTAAGAGCTTAGCTATAGGTGTTATTTTTCTGGCTCTCATAGCAAAATGTGTTAGTGCTCCATGAAATCATGAACCTGCTATGGTTTATAGGGGTATAAAAGAAACGTTGCGCCTCTAATCGTAAGGGACCTGAAAATTGCAATTTTAGGCTCAATGTTATTTTTTACACCTTTAAACTACGACAGATTGATCATGATTTCATGAAACATTAAAACGTTCTGCTATGAGAGCAAACAAATAACATCGATAACTAAGCGAATCGAATTTTTAGGAGTTCTGGCTGAAAAAAAATTGAATAGTAAATAAATTACTGGACGCAGCTTAAGGTATAATGAGAGTTTAGACGCTCAGGATAATGCTATTTTTCAGAATTTTTTTAGAGGTCGCTAATATGAATATTTAGGTGGTCCTTATTCAAGATCAACGATTTTTTTTGTCAGACGCCTCTCAAATTGACTCCAAATCATTTTAAAACAGTACCTCAATTGTTTTGGAAGCAAAAGCAAGAGGAAGCAAAAAAAATTACTTTGTCATGTCATGTCCTGATTTTCAAGAAAAAATACAAAAAAATATCGAAGTCACTTGAGTACTATCTACAATTTTTTTTATAAACCCCAAATTTTGGGAAAATTACTTTTTTTCAAATATATTCATGATTTCCGATGGAGCTCTGAGAAAAAAAACATCGATTTATTTTGAATCGCCCTACTGTATATGAGGCATTCCACGCTATTTCGCTCGGCCGCGACACTAACCGTTTTTTATTTTTATATTTTTTTTTTATAAAATAGTATTCTATGCAAGGAGTATCCTCTGTAATTTTTAAACTTTTATCACATGGATTACAGGAGTTACAATTTTTCAAAAAATCGATTTCTAAAAGTTCGGAAACGTTCTACCGCCGATATCTCTTAAACTAATCAATATATCGAAAAATGTCTCTCAATCTATTTTGTTCATATTAGTTCACACTTTTATAAAACAAAAGGAAAAAAATTCAAATCATCGTTGTCAACATTTTTCAGCGTGTAAAGTGAAAATTATTTTCTACAAGATGATTGCCATTTTTTTTTATAATTCGTTAAAATAATGTATTATACAAATTTTAACGCTAATCCCATTGTGGGCTCATTTTTCTTTCTATATAAAAAAAAATTATTTTTTTTCCACGAAATTTTTTTTTCCTATGAATTATATTCAAATTAAAGATATTGGCACTTGTACCGATTGTATGATTATTATACTCATTAAAAGTTATAGTTAAATTAATTTCATTGAAAAAAAAAATTAAATTTTTTTCCACGAAAATTGTGCCTGATATCGATGGTGCTGTAAGAGTAAGTGATTTTTCAAAATGGGATCAGTTTCGATTATGTAAACTTTTTAAACGAGTGAGAAATTAAATATCCAATTCACTCAAGATCAAAAATATGTACTGAGTGTTGCATTCATAAATTTTCCCATAATGCATCATTTTTATTATTTCTTGTAGGAAAATAATGGAGAAATAATTCTTCAACATATTAGACGCCGGCTCCTAATTGTAAAATGATTACTATAACTAATTGTAAATGAGTAAAATAATGATTATAATTGGTACAATTGATTATATCTTTACTTTAAATATAATTCATACGAAACAGGATTTTCGTAAAAAAATTCATTTATTAAAAAAAAGAAAGTAGACGGAAAAATGGGCCCACAATGGGACGAGCGTTAAAATTTGTATAATATATCATATTATTTTAGCGAATTTTCGAAAAAAATAAAAAATGGCAATCGTCTTTAAAAAAAAATAGTTTTCACTTTATACGCTGAAAAAATGTTGACAACGATGATTTAAAATTGTTTTCCTTTCTTTTATGAAGGTGTGAACTAATATGAACAAAATCGATCTATAGACATTTTTTCTATATATGGATTTTTTTTATATATGGAGAGATATCGGCGTTACAACGTTTCCGAACTTTCAGAAATTCAGATTTTTAAAAAAATTGTAACTCCTTAAATCCATGCGATAAAAATCTAATAATAACAGAGAATACCCCTTGCATAGGGGTATTCTCTATTAAACGAGTATTTTATAAAAAAAAAATATAAAAAATAAAAAACGGTCAGTGTCGCGGCCGAGCGAAAAAGCATGGATTGCAAGGCATACAACGGTACCTTTATCGGATAATATTCACGTTCCTCAACCAACTCACGCTCAATCCTTGATCATTTTTATCCAATGTTGGCAGGCCATCGTATGGTATCTCATCAAGATTTTGCAACGTGCGTCGAATTTCCGCTACGTCCTCCTTTAGTCGGTTTAAATCAGTGGTGTTGTCTTCTCCAGATCTCCTATATAAGCTGGTGCTCCACTTCTTCCGACGAAGTGGTTGTAAAAGTGGGAACGAAGTCTAACAGACGAGAAGGTGGACGAGCATTTTGCTTGGAGCGTGATTCTTCCATTCTGCGTATAGAAAATAAATAAGCGAGAATATCTACTTATGGATATAGGGATGTTCAGCCGTCGATTTCGTAATAATTGTACTGCAAGCGGCCTTGGAGCGCACACTCGAAACTGTGTACTAAATTAACTTTAATAAATAAGTACTCGCCGTTATTATTTATTGAGACACTAGTGGTTTCGATGTGTAAGATGAAGATAAATTCGGTAGACCCCCCCCCCCTCCCCCGCCGTTGTATCTCGAAATATTGTTTATGAATTCGCCTGTCTCAATACGTTGGAAACTATTCGAATCTCAATAGGTAGTGTTATTGTTCATGGCAGCGACTATGAATGTACCATCGATCAGCAATTCCCTATTACACCTACCTGTGCTATCCGGCGTCCATGCGGGCATCGCATAACACTTTGCGGAAATATCGTCAAACGTTACCGTGGTTAGGATCCGCGAAAGTGCTTTGCACTTAAAGAATCCCACCTCGGTAGACGGAACTCCTACATCGAAAAACGGTTCAGCGGATTCAAATATTCTAACAGCTAAACAAATTTCATTCTGACTTCTAATTATATTTTCAACCACGCGAATTCTAGCATCTTTAAGCAAGCAGTGACAGTTACGTTTTTTCGTGCTCAGGCAAAACTTTTGACTTTTTAATCGACGGAATTGGAGAACATCGTTTGTGAGAATATCGTATGGCAGCGGCCCATCGTTATGCCGATCGAGTGTGGTCAGAGCTCGATCACGATTTACGCGACGACGGCAACCAACGCACCGCATGCGTTCTGCCCATCTGTTCGCTATTTGCTGCAAAGCCAAATAAGGCTTTCTTATACAACGACGGAAATACTGCATGGCGTTCTCGTACGGGAAGGTGGAATACCCGTCAGCCGGACCAAAAACTTCAACGTCGTCGACAAGATGCAACAGTCCGTGAACGTTATAACTGACAAATTCATGAGCATACAAGTGAACGCTTTCTGCGACAAAAATTTTCAGTGCCATTCTCGCGTACGTTAATTGTCGTCTAGAAGGATTGGTCGACACTAAAACGCGCGCAGCACTGCTTAGAAGAAGAAAATTATTGTACAAATCAAATGGTAAAATACTAAAGAGAACAACGGGCCCGGAATATACCAAAAATTGACGAAATTCGGTGGCCTTCCACCGTCCATAACGATCCCACGAACGGGGGAAACGCGCAAATTCGCTGGGGCACCAGTCATATAAATATTTGAGCCTCTCCGAAATTAAGAAAATGTCGCGAGCACACAGCTTACTCGCTTTCGAAAATTTTTCTTCAGTCCACGCCATGAATAATCGCTTCACCAAACCAAGAAACAAAAGATGCATAATATCGAATGGAACCTGCGAAACGGGGCCCATGGGAAGGTGCGCAATTGGACTTTCCGCGTCATGCTGATGATCTTCATCCGGTTCGTGAAAATACTCTTGATCGGTTCTTAATTCGTTTTCAATCTGCTTATAGGACATGCGACTACCCGCACATTGACCGGAAACTTTGCACTTGAGAGAGGATGCTTCGAATTTTCATAAAAAAATCCTCCTTCTCTTACGACTCGATTCACATCGGCAACAAAGAGCCTAAAAAAGTCTAAAGAACTTGCAGGTTTCTTCGGTCCTCTGTATACGCCTATTAACCCTACCGGCGAATTTTCGATATTTGCCATCCTACACTGAATAGGCCATATTTCGGTGTTTCCCGAATTATTGAGACTGGCTCCGTCAGTGTTGAAATCCATCTCGAAACAAGCAGGAATCTCATCTTCTTTTATCGAATCGAGAATTTCAGTTATCGCAGTTTCTAATCCCAAATGAAGATACTGCCCTGGGTGTACGTCTACCAACTCAACCGATTTACGTGGGGTACCCAACAGAGTCTTTACGGATTTCGGAAAGTTTGAAAAACACGAATGCCGTTTTAACTGTTTGAGAAGATCATCCCCAGCACGATGACTGATGCGGTTTTCGACTAACCACGAGGCCAGTTCGTCACGAAAGCTGTCTCGGGTGCCTGTAACCGATGTTTCACCAAAGTCCGACTCCTCACTAAAACTTGTATCAAGATTCAACCAGTTTTCACATCTATCACCCCCATCATTGTCTTCATCAATGCGGGATGTCACATTGGAAGCATTAGTAAAAGAAACTGTGATCGGGGGCTCAGCCTGTGATGGACAAGGTTCCACTTCTCTAAGAAATTCGTCAGATAATCTACTATCAACAATGGGCACATTGAGCGAATTTTCAGTTGACCGACCGATTTCTAATGCCCAATGTTCACGCGTTGCAATTCCTGATCGATTGGACCTACTTGTCTCAATTTCTTTTTTAATTGATCGCTTCTGCCGTTTCGTCAAATTTTTGAATGCCTTCCGCCCACGAGACCGCTTATTGATCCGCGGCATTTTTCAACTAATGATACAGATATAAAGGCTTATAATTACAAGTAAATTAATAAGCATGCAAATGCAAATCATAAATGTCACTTCCTTTCGTTGTGAAATTCGTTTCGTGGAGAAGATGACGACCGCCAATTGTACAATCGGTACTTTGGACCCTTTGTTCGATACAATAGCATGCGCGATGATTTACAGCCGAGTGAGCTGCGAAGAACCTATATCGAAATATGACGATGACAACTTAATTTTAAAAAAGTGTACAAGTATAGGGCGAAATTAAATTTTTTTATTTGGAAACATTCCAGTTCAGAATTGACGAAATTTTTTCGAATATTCCGTCAAACGAAGAAAGAAGCAAGCGTATTGCCTTGAAAACATGATGAAAATTTCAATATCCGGCAGACACTTACCGAGATTTTGCTTCTTTATCGGAGCGTATAAGAACGTGTAAAGAAGCAAATTAAAATAACAAAAAATTATAAGGTTGATGAAATCGCAAGCCGGCAATAAGTCCTATGAAAAAAAAATCGAATGACGATTTTCAGAAAGGATGTAATGAAAATAAAAAAAGAATGCGACCGAGATCTTTTTTACTCGAAGTTTTGTACGAGATCGAGGTTCGGTCTTGAGATGAAAACGACAATTAAATAATATAAAAGTGATTGTTATCTATTCGCTCATGTAAACTAGATGAAAAATATTTCGCGACCTGAAGTTCCAAAATTTTTCTTTACATTCAAAATGAGAAAGAACGTGTTAAAGCTGAAAAAAAAGTATAGAAAAGTGTAAGAAACACCTGTGTGTGACCAGTGTGACAAAAACGAGTCTATAAATGCGCTATGCACCGGAGTAAATGGGACGACATTTATTGCGTGCTCGTGTACTTCTTCGGATCTAAGATTCGCAGCTCGGTATAGTATAGAAGTGATCAATTATTACATATTATATCACTGACAATATCATGAGCATTATTAGCATTCCAATGAAATTGACGGTATATAATTGCCAATGTATAAGTCGAACGTGTAGATTGCGTGGTTCGTAATCAAATAATGTATCCTGACCAATTACACTTTAGGGACCATATCCATCATCGAACGAATAAGGGGACTTATTAAGAGTATAAGTCCTTATGAGAATTGAGTTTGAGGGGACCTCTTCCTTTCCTACCGCGTTTTCAAGCGTATTTTCAAGAACTAAAAAAAAAAAGAAATAGTGGGTTTGTTTTATCAAAATTTTGTAAATATCTTTATGCAGGTTTACACGAACTATGTAAATTTCGATTAAAAAAATATTGACTTTTTAAGGCGGAAATGAGCTGCGCCGTGCGGACTGCTTTTACGACTCGGACCACGATTCCAACCGCTTCAATCGTCTGAAATCGAACAATAATACATTTTTATGACCGGAAGACAAAATTCCATCGTCCGGACTAGAAGCGTATTTTTATAAATTTTGTCGACAAAATGGCGATACAATTTGTGACAAAAAAATTTAGATTTTTTTTTAGCCTCAATCATTCTCTATAAATCGTAATTTTTATAGATTGGAGAGGTGATTTTAGTCTGAATGATAGAATCTTGTCTTCCGGTCATGTTTTATTTTTTCATTTCCGATAATTGAAACGGCTGGAATCGCGATCCGCGTCGTAAAAGCAGTCCGCACGGCATACCTCATTTCCTCCTTAAAAAGTCAATATTTTTTTGTCAAAATTTATATAGTTGGTGTAAGCATGCATAAAGATATGGACAAAGTTTTGATAAAACAAACCAACCACTTTTTTTATTCCTGAAAATACGCCTGAAAACGCCGGAGGAAAGGAAAAGGTTCCCTAATTAAATATGAGTTGCCTACACGAAGCGCGATTTTTTTCGAAAATAGGAAACAATGACAGATGCTATGTCAACCGGGCGACAATCGAAAAAATTTTCGCGATACTTCTCACTAATTAAAAGTAAAATGAAATATCAATCCTTTTGAATTTGAATTGTTCACGTGAAACGCAAATTTATTCAAGAAATGAAAATATAGACAAACGCGAGATCATTCAGGATGTAATGAATAAATTGTTCGCAATATTTCTCAACATTAACCCTCAATCCGTGACGGTATTTGAGGCACTTTTTACCCGTGAACCTGGGACGTTTTTGTTTTTGCACTACCAAACCAGCAATTGTCAACGAAAAAATTCATGATCGATCTTCAGGCCGTACTTCTTCAGGAATAATAGGGTTTTCTTTTTCTTGTTTCTTTTTAATATATTTTTTTCCATTAAATATTACGCAACCAGCGAAGAAAATGATTTGGGCAGGACGAAAACGACCCAGGTTCACGGATTGAGGGTTAAAATAAAACAATCCGTCGAACAAAAAAGAAAATGCTCGGACTATTCGCGTATTTATATTCACGAAAAGAAAGTAAATGAGAAATGGAAGATAATCCGGGTTCTTCATCAATACATTTGTCGCGAGATTTATCAACAATCAAAGAAAAAAGTATTTTAGTCTAAAATGAATAAAGTACACAAAAGGCCAATTTATTGAGGAATAGAAAATAATGTCAGACGTGAGATTAATCGGATTTGAATCAATCAGTTATTGGTGATATTTTGCACTAATAATAAAATAAGCAATAAATATCTTTTAGCCAAATATGAGTTGCCTACGTGGAATGCAAATTCATTCACAAAAAAAAAAACAAAAATGACAAACGCGAGATCAATCGAGATTTAATCGATGAATCGTCCTCAATATTTCTCGACAATAAAAGAAAAAAATCCGTGGGTCAAAAATCGAATCGCCTGCACTAAGCGCGAATTTATTCACGAAAAGTAAATAATGACAACCGAAAAAAAATCGGGTTTTAATA
>OY723386.1:26935967-26993467 GCA_963210295.1 Ophion ellenae
CTTATCAAGAGCAGTATATTTTTTGTCTGTACATAGGGCGTTTTCAAAATTTCGTAAAAAAAAACGGCGGTCATTTAAAAAAAGTGAATTTTTCAGGGTAAACAAAGTTGCTTAAACTGTGCACCAAAAATAAAATAAAAACTCTACCGAAAAAATCCTACGTACATGCTTAGAATATACTATGGAGAAGAATTATGCAAATTTTCAAGTCAATCTGATGAAACTTAGATGAGTAATTTGACACGCAGATTTTAAAAACATAGTTTTGAGAAAATCGCGTCGCCCAAAGAAATGCGCTGAGAGCGCTTACTCATAATATTTATAATAATAACGATTAACGAAATAAAATAACTAATAACGTTAGAAAAAAGGTTTCAGTCACCGTTTCAAAGAATTATTTTCAATTTTACAAATTACAAAGAATATTTTAAGCAAAAAAATCCCTTTTTTTCACATTTTCAAGGTGGTATTCTGCCTTAAAAGCCGATTTATTCCCCGTTTGTCATTATTTACTTTTCGTAAATGAATTCGCGCTTAGTGTAGGCGATTCCATTTTTGACCGACGGATTCTTTTATTTTATTCTCGAGAAATATTGAGAATGATTCATCGATTAAATCCCGATTGATCTCGCGCATTATTTTCTATTCCTCAATAAATTCGCCTTTCATGTAGGCTATTCATTTTCGACCGACGGTTGTTTTTCCTTTATTGTTGAGAAATGTCGCGAAAATTTTATTGGTTGAATACTGATGGATTTCGTGTTTGTCTTTTTTTTCTTTCCGTGAAAAACATTCACGTCTCACGCAGGCAATTCATATTCGACTCAAACATATATAGGGAAGGCCCGGGCAAAGCGGAACGCGCTCCCGAAAAAAGTGATATTTTTTTAAAGTGAAAAACTGAAAAATTGAATCGTTTGACTGAGAATATATGTTAACAATGCCGTATTCACTGATACGCGACTAATTTTTGTTAAATATTTAGAAGTACAGCTTTTCCGAAAAACGCAGAATTTTTTTTTTCTAACGAATAGTCGTTATGCGACAACGGGTAGGCGTCTGAGTCGCGTTGTTAAATCGGACAGAAGAATGGAGGAATAGAAGAAGAGAGAAAGACTGATGTGTGAGTGAGAGAGAGCGAGTCAGCGCAGGGAGGGAATAAAATGTTCGGCGTGTGACTATATAAAATTATACTTCTACTCAAATGATAGTAATTATTTTTTTCTGAGAAGATAGCGGCTTCTACCTGCACTCATTATTTTAGTATTCAGTTAACCTTTAAAATGCAACTTGGGACATGATTGCATGATTTTTCGATTTTTAGTGAATTTTCAAAGTTAGTTGTCGATTTTCAGTAATTTCTTTCGGCGTTTTTCGGAAAAGCCGCACTTGTAAATATTTACCTAAAATTAATCGCGTTTCAGTGAATACGGCATTGTTAACATATATCCTCAGACAAACGAATACATTTTTAAGTTTTTCTCTGAAAATTAAAAAATTTCGCTTTTTTCGTTGACGCATTTCGCTTTGCCTATATATATATTTTTTTATTAGTAAGAAATATTGCGAGTAATTTACTTATTAAAACTCGAATCATGACGCGTCTATCATTATTTTCTATTCATGAATAAAGTTGCGTTCAATGTCGGCAATTCATGTTTGACCAAAAGATCTATTTCTCCTTTTATTCGAATGAAACATCCCGAAAAATGTTTTAAGGGAAACCCGGTCGATATCCCGCGGCTGTCAGTATTTACTTTTCGTGAATGAATTCGCGTTTAGTGCGAGCAATTCCATTTTTGACCGACGGATTTTTTTCTTGTATTGTCGAGAAATATCCGCAATAGGCAATCGAAATTTGAACGAAAGATATCTGTTGTTTATTTTATTATTCGCGCGAAATATCGCCAATAATTTATTGATAGAATGCTAGTTTATCTCGCATCTGTCATTATTTTCGAATTCGTGAAAAATTTCACGTTTCGTGTTGGCAACTCATATTTGTCTAAACATTTTTTTTTCTATTACTGTTGAAAACTATTGCGACCAATTAATTGATTTCATCCAAAATGATCTCGTTTGTCTACATTTTCTTTTGGGGGAAATTTTTACCGAATTTATCTTCATCTTACACATCGAAACCACTAGTATCTCAATAAATAATAACGGCGAGTAGTTATTGATTAAAATTAATATAGAACACAGTTCTGAGTGGACGCTCCAAGGCCGCTTACGGTACAATTATTACAAAATAGACGACTGAACATCCTTATATCCATGAGTAGATATTCTCGCTTGTTTATTTTTTATATGCAGAATGGAAGAATCACGCCCCAAGCGAAATGCTCGTCCACCTCCTCGTCTGTTAGACTACGTTCCCACTTTTACAACCACTTCGTCGGAAGAGAATAGTACCAGCTTATGTAGGAGGCCGGGAGAAGACAACATCGCCGATTCAAACCGATCAAACGAGGGCGTAGCGAAAATTCGTCACACGTTGCAAAATCTTGATGAGATACCATACGATGGCCTCCCAACATTTGATAAAAATGATCAAGGATTGAGCGTGAGTTGGTCAAGAACCGTGAATATTATCCTGTAATCATCGACCGATAAACGCACCGTTGTATATACAGTAGGGTGATTCAAAATAAATCGATATTTTTTTCTCGAAGCTCCATCGGAAATCATTAATATATCAAAAAGGTAATTTTCCCAAAATTCACGATAAAAAAAATGTATCGATAGTTCTCAAATAATTTTTCGATATTTTTTTGTATTTTTTCTTGAAAATCAGGACGTGAATTTTTTTTTGCTCTCATAACAAGATAATTTTTTTTTAACTTCGTTACTCTGAAATACAAATGTAAGATCTTTGAAAAAAAACTTTAAGCTGCCTCAATTAATATATTTGCTATTAAAACTTTTTTTTATGTTCAGCTGAAAATCCTGAAATTAAGAGCTAACTATAGGTGTTATTTTTTTTATCTCATAACAGAAAGGGTTAGTGTTCCATGAAATCAAGAATTTTCTACGGTTTAGGGGTGTAAAAAAACGTTCGGCCTGTAATCGTAAAGAACCTGAAATTTGCGGGTTTACGCTCAATGTTTTTTTTACACCTCTAACCTATGGCAGATTACTCCTAGAATAAAATAAACCCTGAGAATATGGCCGAAACACGTGTGTTCCAATGAGGACAATCCACCCTCATAGTGGAAGGGGTTAGAGTCCAGATAAAAATCCGAAAAAATTGAGGTATTGTTTTCAAATTATTTGGAGTCAATTTGGGAGGCGTCTGACAAAAAAATCGTCAGTCTGAAATAAGAACCACCTTAATATTCATATTAGCGACCTCTAAAAAAATTCCAAAAAATAGCATTATTTTGAGCGTCTAAACGTTCATTATACCTTAAGCTGCATCCAATAATTTATTCACTATTAAATTTTTTTCAGCTAGAAATCCTAAAATTCATAGCTTCGTTATCGATGTTGTTTTTTTGCTCTCATAGCAGAAAGTGTTAATGTTTCATGAAATCATGATATATCTGTCGTAGTTTAAAGGTGTGAGAAATAACATTGAGCCTAAAATCGCAAATTTCAGGTTCTTTACGATTACAGGCGCAATGTTTCTTTTACACCCCTATAAACCATAGCAGGTTCATGATTTCATGGAGCACTAATACATTTTGCTATGAGAGCAAAAAAAAAGAAACACCTATAGCTAAGCTCATAATTTGAGGATTTTCAGCTGAAAATTAAAAATGCATTAATAGCAAATAAAATATTTGAGGCAGCTAAAAGTTTTTTTTAAAAGCTCTGAAATGTGTATTTCAGAGTAACGAAGTTAAAACAAAACTTATTTTATTATGAGAGCAAAAAAAAATGTCACGTCCTTATTTTCAAGAAAACATACAAAAAAATATCGAAAAGTCACTTGAGCACTATCTAATTTTTTTTTAAATCCCAACCTTTGGGAAAATTACTTTTTTTGGTATATTAATGATTTCCGATGGAGCTCCGAGAAAAAAAGTCGATTTATTTTGAATCACTCTAATATACAGCGAACGTTTATCGTATCGTGAGTTGAGTACTCAATAATTTCAAATTTTTTATTTGGATACCTTCGCCTATTCATTGAATAAGAATGTCGGTTAAGTCATTTCTCCACTGTTTGCAGAATCTGGGGCCTGCGATGTTTCAAACGAATCGTTCCCAATCTCAGTACCAAGAAACGTCACTGCAACAAAATGCAATCTTACGACACGGAGACTATACGTCCGTGCAACGCGACGAAACACAAACGCAACACATTTTACAACTGCAAGACAACGCGGTACCACGATCGCGCAACACGCCACTACAACAAAAGGAAACTTCACGACACGGTGACTGTACATCCGTGCAACGCGACCAAACCCAAACGCGATACATTTTTCCACTGCAGGACAACGCGGTACCACGATCTAGCAGCACGCCCCTACAACAAAACGAACCTTCACGAAACGGTGGCTGTACGTCCGTGCAACGCGACGAAACACAATCGCGACACATTTCTCCACTGCAAGACAATCAAACACGACCAACTCAGAATTGTATAACAACCGACACGATACGATTATCTTCCGTTGCGAGCAATTTTCCGGTTTCCGCGAGACCTCAAGATGCTAATGACACTTGGAGTACGTTTAGAGGACAAGCGCATGGAGACAGAGGACAGAATCAAATGCAATTGGGTCCTAATGAACCGCAGTGGCACAACCCAGCTCAACCGTGGCCACATTATAATCAACAATTTGTTTACGCATCACAGGCATCCGTGGATCGCGTGAATAACGAGATTCAGTAAGTTTGCCCTTTGATAAAATACCACTCTGACACGCATTTCGTTATGAAAGTGACGTTTATCGCTGTTCTCATTTTTCTTTTCCAGGTTACTTCAAGATACATTAGAAAAAGAAATGCGGTGAGTAACATTGTTAAAATATTATCTTCCCCTCATAATTGCATAAGGAATGTAATCATGTAGAGTCACAGGTTTATTTTCTATGTTTTTTATTCCATTGTGTAGCAAGCTTCGACGATTATACGAACGGGAGTTGTCGCCGGATTTTCCTAGCAAGCCGAACTCGTTGCCGTTATCAAGTCTGGAAGAAGTGATGGCTTTCGAGAATATCCCGGAAAAAGAATATCGGAGCATTGTACGTTGAAAAAATATGTGCTTTCGTTCGACGATTTCTTTAGTTTTATTGTTATTTCTGACTATATATGTGCCATCCATTTTTCTCATTCCTCAGGTAAGTTACTTGGGTTCGCTGGGTGGCCACAACTTGGCAGAAGCGGCTAACGAGGTACTGAAGAACGCGATGAAGGACTCGGTGTCACCTGGTCTTACGTGGCATGGTCGCAAACCAAATGAAATAGCCTTGAAAAAAACAAGATTCGCAAAAGCGCTTCATGGTGTGTAAAAAACTGTTATAGATTTTCTTACTGTCTTTCGTTTCGTAGATATCCTTTTCGACCATCTTGTAAATATTTTTCATAAAAAGCGTCTGTTGCGAGGAATCGTACCTTCGACAAACCAAGCTGGTCAGAGTTCACGGATGGGATGGTGAATGCTCTCAGGAGCTCTAAGCAGCGGCATCGTAACAGCTTGACTCGTGGGGAAAATGCGAACAGGAATCGTAGGCACGGCCAATCGGATAATGAGCATCGGCGCAACGTAGATCGTGGGGCTCCCACTTCAAGAAATAACGTCGAAGCTAGCGACTCGGATGACACTGAAATTGTCGACGAAATTGCGGAACGTCGCGATCGAGGTAGACAAAACCGTATCCGAAGGGAACGGTTGTCCCCGCCTTGCAGGGGAACATCGAGCTCGCCAAATAGGCAGTGAATATTCATTATTACCGATATAACGTCATATATTTTCTTTCTATCTTTCCAATTTTTCATTTTATTTGTGTTCGAACTATATTTTTTTCAACCTTGTATGAAATCATAAAAAAAACTTCATGTTTTGTTTTTCTGTTTCTTTGACGGTAATGAACGCCGGGAATGACACGGTAATCGATGGTATTAGAATTAAATTTTGTTTTGCATATGAGGGATTCACCGTCAATTCAGCCACTTTTTTCGACCATCTCAGATCTGCCCCATAATCAGTTATATCAAAGTACTACTAAAAGGCATTCTATGTGAATTTTTTCAGATTTTTTAATTCAACATTTTAGAAAATGCCGCTTTTTTCAAATGAATATATCTGGGAAACTAGAAGTAACTGAAAAAAATGTCTGTACATAAAAGTTGTAGTTTTGGGTTGGCTTTCGAGTGGACGACTTGAAATCAGTTTTACGTTTCGGTACCGCTGATTTTTTTTACAAAAAAAGGCGGAAATAATTTTTTTATTCAGAAACGGCCATTTTTTTGGCTGAAAAAATTACAGTGTCTTCCAGTATGTCTGCCGATATCGCGAAAAAATCGCCAGAGTAGCACGAATCGAGGTTCTAGGGTAAAAATATGAAACCACACAAATTCATTTTTTTATACCGGAACCTCGCTCCGCGCCACTATGGAGATTGTTTTACTATACCGTCAGACATACTGGAAGACTGTAATTTTTTCAGCAAAAAAACGGCTGCTTTTTAATAAAAAAATTATTTCCCCCCTTTTGGTAAAAAAACAGCGTTACCGGAACGTAAAAATTATTTCAAATATTCCGCTCGAAAGCGAACACAAAACTACAACTTTTATGTGCAGACATTTTTCTTCGGTAACCGCAGGTTTCTGAGATGTTAATGTGCAAAAAACGGCTTTTTCTGTTGTATTGGATTAAATTATATGGCGAAGGCATCCTTGGAGTCGCGCTGCATCAGCCATACAGCTAGAGCTAGATCTTTATGAAGTAGAGGTGTATTGGATTATGTGCGTTAATGTGAAGAGTGCATCGTATGAGTGAAAGTGGTTCGGATTCCACCAAAAAAAGGAGGTCCCCCAATGCACGGGTGTGCGGTTTAAAGTATCAGCGTTTTTGGGGAGCAGATAGACCACCGGAAATTAAAAGGTGCCTGTCGACTCCGCAAAACTCTGGTCTTTGTACTGCATGTCCAATATTCATCGTAAACTTCACGAGGCACGATCTTTCACTCGGGTTATATCATGTTGCAAAACAAAAAATAGAAATGTACTTTTATATTAAATTTGATTAATTTGTTACTCACTTTGCAGATTGATGAATTGCGATTTGCAGTCCCATGGCGTAATTCAACTTCATAACTGTAGACTTCGTATGGGCCTTGGCTGTAGATAAATAAAGTAACAGTGTGACGCGTTTACGCTGTCCGTTTGCCGGTAAGGCAGTACGCTGAATTGCTGCTGATAAGCCGCAACAGCGTCTGCGTTTGCGCCGCCAAAAGAGCATCACAGCAAACTGAGTTGACGCATCCAAATTTCGCTACAGTATAACACCGATTTGCTGTTCCGGTGCTGTTGTTGCGTGCCTCAATTCTGCCGCCAACAGAACGGCACGGTATGCTGTCCTGTTGCTGCATTTGTGACGTTACACTCGACTATAATATTTTGGACACTGAACAGCACGGTGTGCTGTTCTGTTGCCGTAACTGTAACGTTACAGAATATACACATGTGATGTTTTCTTATTATATATTCTGGCTCAAATTTAATCCGAAACAGCACGTCTTACCGTATTTATGCTTTAATAATGCTGTAACTTCGATCCGTTGTCTTGCAGTTATTCATCTCAACTATGAGGTACATTATTAGCAGCCCTTCGTCGAATTTGAAGGCAATACCGTTTTATCATAGTACAGCTTAATACGGAAGCAACCTTTGCAACTGTGATGTGTTAACGTGCTGTTTTGTGACGTAGTGTTACCTTCACTGTGTCTCAAACTGTCTATCTGGGAGGCGGCTTATCAGGGGGGCTGGCAGCCCTGCCTTTTTGTATAATCCTACTCCTCCCCTGTCTCGAGGAACAATCAGAATACGGGATACGTAACATGTCAGAAACCTAGAAAAATTATTATTTATTATTTTTTTTAGCGTTGACCGGTCCCGATATGGCAGCAGGGCCATTTTGTGTTCCCGTATGGATGACATGACGAATTATATGTATGAACTTTGGGAGACCTATCATGACAGGTTTAGTGTCGTGGGCTCCCCTACATTACTGTTCGTAAGACCATCTTCTCGCTGTTTACCACACACGCAGACCACATTTCATCCCCCCCCCCCGCTGTTGTTGTTGCGATCTTCGTCAGAGTAGCAAAAGTGGGCATTATTATTCCGCTACGAAATTGACTTATATTCGCGTGTGCTTCGAATGTTTTGCGGCCGGTCCATTAATTGTTTCTTCGCATTAATATTTATCTGTATTATTCGTCGTAATCGAATTGTGAAAAGGTTAGAAAATCATCGATTTTTCTGTGCAATTATATTGATCGCCGCGCGCGCGGACGCTCTGTTGGATATGTACACGTGACTTATATTTTGGACGAGGACAAGGACATCGGGAAGAATAACTCTGTACGCACACACTCGTTCGAGGACACCTTTTTGTTTTCTCAAAATTTTCTGCCATCACCAACAGGTACATATGTTATATACATTTTTATCAAAACTATATATCTTGCTTGTATATGAGCTTTCACTTTCGCTGACTACGTTTCCGCCGATAGAGTTACGTTGGGGTTCGACGCGAGTATGATAAAGGCATATGAGCGGATCTCTCTCTTGCACTCACGCTGAACCTTGACTCAACCCCGTTCGGTGGAAACGATGTCTCTCTCTCTCTCTCTCTCTCTCTCTCTCTCTCTTTCTCTCTCCCTCTTTTCCTATGGCACGAAAAGCTTACCACGTGTGCTTCGAACGTTTTGCGGCCGGTACTTCGACACCAGCATTCGCGCAAGCACGTGACGTTGTACGCGGTTCATAATTGTTTTTCCGTTACAAAAAAGTAACGCATTTTGTTCCTTATTGCGGAAATTATAGTAGCACGCCTTTGGTTCGGAGTCGGAGAGAGTAGAAGGAAAGTATAAAGAAGAGGACGTTGGTGACTCGACTCGTGTCAGATCGAAACCCACGAAATGACTGTGCAACATCTGTTGCCGCAGAAATAATTGCCCGTATCAAATTCGGCAGATGGATAACAAATAACGGAGATCACACAACCACAAGCTGGTAACTGATTCAACATGTGACCATCGAACTAAATGATTCGAAATTTCTGAAATACATTTGTAAGAAGGTAAAAAAATAGCATATTTTTACTAATTTTGTAGAAGCTGTGCTAAAAAGATACAAAATTATGATAATGTAAACGATGTGGTGTGAAAAAGTGCCTTTCAAGGCTGCAAGGATTGAAATGAATGTGACACGTTTGTAAATAAGTGCTCAATATTTGAATTAATAATACTTTGATATTCGTTTGTATATACGCACCTAATACTGTAACGCGTTTCGTTCGCCAGGATACTTTTTCGTGAGGGGACCAAACAGAACGATGGATAAGGAAAGGTTTTTCAAAATCTATAAATGCAAACGCACTATAACCAGGAAGAGAAAGAAATTTGTACGAGATTTCCTTGAGGTGTTTAGACGTTTACCGGCTGAGGCTGAAATGCCCACGTTAAGATTGGAAGAGTGGGTAAGACAAAAAATCTTTCAATGAGAAGAGTTTTGTGTGATGATTCAACACTGCGTTACTGAACGCTGTGATGATAAGTCAACTCTGGACGAAGTTTTTATTCCTTTAACGGGTTCTTGCTCAGTGGTGCCCCTCCAAATATGCAGTAGCTCATCTGTAAAAAATGTTTCAGTAATGTTTACGTGATGCGCAAACAAACAAACGAACAATATTTTTGAGAGCTTTTATTTAAGGGGTTAGGCCACAGTAACAGGTATAAAGTCATGTGCGAATTTAACAATTTTTTTTGTATGAAAAATTGATTCCCTCATAAAATTAATTACACATCTATTTAGTATGAATATCAAGCTGTTAGTAAATATATATATTTTTTCGATGTACAAAATGGCCGACTTATATTTTCTTTCGTTATCTTTTTTTTAGGCGCTCCGCGGCGTGACATTTGGCATCCATAATTTTTTACTTAGAACAAAAAACAAAAATTCTCGTCAATCTGCATTACAATACCCAGAGAAGTACTTTTCAGTGAAAAATTTCGTCATGACTGCTTATAAACTGCTCATAAAATGAAAAGTTTTCGATTAATCAGAAATTCCATACGTACTTCTCTGCGAAATGTAATTAGGAACATAACTTTTAAATTTGAAGTAAATCGAATGAAAACTGTTGAAGTTATTTGTCACACCAATTGGAAAAAAGCTGTTTCGAGAAGTTCCGCGTAGTCGGGCATCTTGGACATCGAAAAAAAAAATTTCTAACTGCTTGATATTCATACTAAATAGATGTGTCATTAATTTTATAAGTGAATCAATTTTTCATATGAAAAAAAATTGTTAAATTCGCACATTTTTTTATACCCGATTTTATACTTGACTACGTGTGAGATGCAAAATGGAAAATTGATATTTCACTCACTTCCCGACTAATTAGAGCTCTGAAATTTTGCTAACATGCATTTAACAGGTGACAATGCATGATTCAACTTTTGAAAAATATCCATTATAAAATATCTCGAATGGACCTATATAACGGCGTTATTAATACCTTTAATAACACTCACTTCATAATATAGGATTAATCCCTATTTAAAAACATTTCAGAGCTTTAGTACAACCGATTAAAGACTAAGAAGTAGAAAATTTATATATAAACAAATATTTAAAAAACAACCTTCTATTTGCTGTACTAACAAGTAGAAAAGAATTTTTTTTACCAAGTCACCTACATGTCACTATAAATAAAAGCTTGGGGTGCTCAAAATTTAGACACAATCTTCAATTTACATAAATCCGTTTACTTGGTGAAAGTATTAAACATTGAAAAAGTAGAACGCCCCAAGCTTTTATCTTGTTTGCTATAATTTTTCGACCAAGTTGCCTATATGTGACTATATAGTCACATATAGGCAACTTGGTCAAACTATTATGGTACAGTGTTCAAATCATGCGTACGTTAAATTCACATCGTGAATTAATTCACAAGAAAACTGAACGAAGGTCAACTTAAAAAAAAATATCCATAATAAAATATCTCGAATGGACCTGTATAACGGTGTTATTAATACCTTTAATAACACTCACTTCACAATATAGGATTTATCTGTCTTTGCAAAAATTCTAAATCTCTAGTACAATCGATTAAAGACTAAAAAGTAGAAAATAATTTATATGTAAAACAAATATTTCTGAAAAACACGTTTCTATTTGCTGTACTAAAAAGTAGAAAATAATTTGTTTTACCAAATCACCTATATGTCACTATAAATAAAAGCTTGGCGTGCTCAAAATTTAGACGTAATATTCAATTTACATAAATCCGTTAAAATATCAACAGTATTTAATTCACCGTAAAACAACCTTAGATTTCTTAAATGAAAATCCTAAAACTGAATATAAACGTATGATTATAATTCCCATAATTACTATTGTGTCAAATTAAATTCGGTTAATGAAACTGAATTGATGAAATTATTAAACATTGAAAAAGTAGAACGCCCCAAGCTTTTATTTATAGTCACGTATAGGCGACTTGGTCAAAAAATTATTTTCTACCCAGTACATCAAATAAAACGTTTTTTCAAATACTTTTTTTACAAAAAAATTCTAATCTTAAAGAGAGATAGAGATTTCAGATCACCGAGAGTATTGTAAAGTGGTAGAACGGATGAAATACAATAACAGAAAAAAACACTATTTATTTGTAAAGGTTTATTTAAGCTATTATGGTACAGTGTTTCAATCATGCGTACGTTAAATTCACATCATGAATTAATTTCCAAGAAACCTGAACAAAAGTCAACTTTGAAAAAAATATCCATTATAAAATATCTCGAATGGACCTATATAACGGTGTTATTAATACCTTTAATAACACTCACTTCACAATCTAGTACAATCGATTAAAGACTAAAAAGTAGAAAATAATTTATATGTAAAAAAAATATTTTTAAAAAACAAGCTTCTATTTGCTGTACTAAAACCAGAAAATAATTTTTTTTCAAAGTCACCTATATGTGACTATAAATAGAAGCTTGCGGTGCTCATAATTTAGACGAAATCTTCAATTTATATAAATCCGTTAACATACCCACAGTATTTAATTTACTGTAAAACAACCATAGATTCCTTAAATAAAAATCCTAAAACTGAATATAAACGTATAATTAAAATTTCCATAATTACTGTTTTGTCGAATTAAATACGGTTAATGAAACTGAAGTGATAAAATTTATTAAACATTTAAAAACTTGAACGCCCGAAGCTTTTATTTATAGTCACATATAAACGACTTGGTAAAAAAATTGAAACCTTTTTTTACATGTTTTTTTTACACATAAATTTCTAATATTAGAGAGAGATAGAGATCTCAGACCTTCGAGAGATTTGTAAACTGGTAGAACGGATGAGATACAATAACAGGATAAAAAAACACTGTTTATTTGTAAAAGGTTTATTTAACCTATTATGATACAGTGTTTCAATCATGCGTACGTTAAATTCACATCATGAATTAATTTACAAAAAACCCGAACAAAAGTCGACTTAAAAAAAAATATCCTTAATTAAATATCTCGAATTGACCTATTTAACGGTGATATTAATACCTTTAATAACAGTAACTTCACAATATAGGATTGATCCCTGTTTGCAAATATTTCCGAACTCTAGTACAACCGATTAAAGACTAAAGTAGAAAATAATTTTTCTTACCAAGTCACCTATATGTGACTATAAATACCAGCTTGGGGAGCTCAAAATTTAGACATAATCTTCAATTTACATGAATCTGTTAATATACCAACAGTATTTAATTTACTATAAAACAACCTTAGATTCCTTTAATAAAAATCCTGAAACTGAATATAAACGTATGGTTATGATTTCCATAATTACTGTTGTGTCAAATAAAATACCGTTAACGAAACTGAATTGATCAAGTTTATTTAACATTTAAAATGTCGAACGCCCCAAGCTTTTATTTATCGTCACAGAAAGGCGACTTGGTAAAAAAATTATTTTCTACCCGGTACATCAAATGAAACCTTTTTTTAAATATTTTTTCACACATAAATTTCTAATATTAGAGAGAGATAGAGATCTCAGACCTCTGAGAGATTTGTAAAGTGGTAGAACGGAGGAGATACAATAACAGGGGATCACATCATGAATTAATTTACAAGAAGGCCGAACACAAGTGCTGAACCGTTCGTGAGACATAGTTGAACGTAAATACGTGTTAAAAGGTTGGTGAAAACATGACACAAGTGATAAACACGAGTAAATGGTGGAGAAATATAAAAGTCTATTCAAACGGTACGAAGGCTCAACGACGAATTAAGAATAATATTTAACTCATAACTTAGATACGCGGTATACACAGTTCCGTTTTGTACTACGAGTTCTCTCGGAACGAAGTACCAACGTTTTTCACCCTTTGCTCGTGTGCAAGACCGTCACTCACCGCCGTCGCACGCATAGCCTTTCTGCTTGCTTTCTCGCTCGCTCACGTACACACGATCTCTCTTTTTGATCGCCCGTTCAGGAAGGACTACATCGCGGTCTTACCTGCAGGTTTGGAAACTCCGGTGTTTTGGCATGGTGGAAAGCGTCATCGTTAGTGAGACAAAAACGTAGTTCCTGCTTAAGCCACTGGAAGCGCTGGCAAGTGGAAGTAAACTTGTGGATATAGATATACAGCAATGGATTCATAACCTTCTGACAGCCGCCACTCAATTAAAAAAATGCCTAATGCGTGCATCGTACCGAACTGTGAATAAAGTATTAAAAATCGTAGTGAACAGCGATCAGTGTTCAAAATTCCACAGGACGAACAATCGCGTCGAAAATGGGAAGTCGTAATTCCTGGGAATCAAGTGCTAAAGGCGTCGCAACACGTTTGCGAATGTTATTTTGAGCCATAAAATATCGTGCGAGAGTTTGTGAAACGCGGTCCAGATAGACAGATTCTCAATCATGTAAGTAAATTATTTACATCTATAAGTTTACGGACTATTTTTTTTTTATATAACGCCAAAAAGTTGTACAAAATCGTTTTAACGTTAATTTATAACAAAGTCGAATATTCTAGAAAAAAGGGTTAGCCCCAGTACATGTGTTCATAACGTTTCTAGAAATTGAAACTACCTGAAGAAAAAAAAACATGCATTTCGCGTACCCATACAGTACCAGTTCTATACTGGTGCGTCGCAGCAGCATATGTGTTACTAGTATGGTACTGATACGCCATAAGACATACCGGTATCATATCCTCCCTGTACGCTCACTAGACTAGCAAGGTGGCGGAACGGTGTACAGGTAGTGTACTGGTATATTGTTAACTGAGACGTTGATACGGTATCCGTGGGAAGCTAAACTACCTTAAGAAAAAATAAAATACATGCAATGCCAGTACAGGTTGTCACAATGTTCCTGGGAATTTCAACTTAGAGTACCCTGGAAATAAAATTTTATTACACCACTTATTCTGCGTTTAGAAGTTAGTATTTTGCAAAGAAAATTCTTTCACTTAATTGATACCGCATAAACCTTTCCACATGTACAGTTCGCGACATAAGTATATCACGATATGAAATTTTTGATAACTTTTTGTTTACATGAAAACAAACAACAAAATTGACTAATTATTGAAAACTATAATTTATTTATATGACCACGAGAAGTTTTAATTGTCCACCCCGAACCTATTGCTGCAGCGGCTAAATAAGCTATTTTTAGGGTTTTTGGGTGCGATATAAATATATCACGCATAGCGTTAGCGTAATTCTAATGTACGATTAATAATTAGTAATCTTGCCATTCCTCTTGAGAAGTTGAGCAACACGTCGGGGCATCGATTCGATCAGGTTGCGGAGTTCGAGTGGCTGAATCTAGTCCCAAGAAGACTTGATGGCGGCTTTAAGTTCGGTAATGGTGTTGTATTGACAGCCGCCGACGTAAACTAGCCAAACCAAAGATCCCCAGAGATTCTCAATAGGGTTAAGATCTGGGCTGCGCGACGGTCAGTTCAGAATCCGAACCCTGTTTTCCTGGAGCCACTCTTTCGTTGTTCTGACGGTATGTATGGAAGCGTTATCTTGCTGGAACTTCCAGTTGCGACCGCCAATTTGTCTCCCATGGGGTCGAATGTGTTGACAAAGAACTGTCTGGTATGCTGTTGCGTTCTGCCGACCATCCAGGAAGGCAATGGTTGTCTCCCTGTTGTAGCCGAAGCCACCCTATATCATGACAGAACCTCCTCTCTGAACTCTTTTGGAGTAGTACTGCAGCTTCTTCCGTAGATCATGCCAGTAATACCGACAACCATCAAGTCCATCGAAGTTGAACTTCTTCTCATCGACGAAGATGACGGATCGCCATAGAGTGGTCCAGGATACCAATCGCTCACCCCAAGCTAGTCTAGCCTTGATGTGCTTTTCTTCTAGTTACGGCTGCATCTTTCTCTTCTCGTATCGCGTGTGTGGTGATGAACCGATCATTCTCTGGACACTTCTGGTGCTTAGAGGGACCTTCTGATCGGCTCGAATCTAGTTGGCGGAAAGCCTACCAGTGCTGGCCGCTCTCAGAATGCGCCGCTCTGCTCACTCGTCGAGCCTTCGTGGGCGGCTTGGCCGTTTCTTCTGGCCTTAGTTCTCGCGGTCCTTCAGGAACTTGCTTTTTGTTGAACGGTTTCGTCCTAGCTTCTTTCCGATCTTGCTGTGGTTCAGCCCTTGATCGCGGTAAGCCATAATCTGGCCCCGCTCGTAAGCGTTTAATTGGGCTCCTTTCGGCATGCTGTAAAACAAAGAAATTTTATTTAAAAAAAATGGCAATATAAATAAATTTTAAAAAGTCATACGTACTCTAGATGTGTGAGGATCCGTTTTGATGGCTTCAGCGAAGAGCGTGATATATTTTTGTCGCACTTCAGAAATCGGTTTTTTCATGTTTTCTGTTCCTGCGCGCGAGAGTATTGAATAGGACCAGTCAAAGTTCCCTTAAAAATGTTATCGCCTCACCCGAATTCCATATCCCAAGGAAGAAAATAATCCGTCAATCCTACAAAAAGTTACTAAGACATTACGTAGCATGATATACTGATGTCGCGCACTGTATATAAGACCCATTTTTGTTGTAGATGCCTTACAAGCGTCCTCGATTACTGAAGTCTACCGTTCCCTCGATTTTTTGTACCGACGTTCGAGCACATCATGAGGACACTGACAAATATAGTAAGTGCAACCAAAACATAATTTCCCGAAAGACTTATTGAATTAGTAATAAATGTTCACCATTAATATATATGTGTGACGATATTGCAGATAAACCAATTACGGTAAATAAAGTTGCGGCAACTATTAACAAGGAATGCGGCGTGGTGCCAAAAACAGGCCTTCTGACACCGATAAAAAACGAACAAGACACTGCCAATAATTTTGTGGATTCGCCATGCGCTGAGGAGAATGCGAAGTCGTCGCCACTCCATATACACGCAAAAGGTCAACTTTATGTTGAGTTTCCGTCAACGAGTGAAGCAGAAGAAATTAACAGTCTCGCCGATCATTTAAGCTGCACGGCGGAACTTCATGTCACTAGCGATGATCGTCCTTGGACAGTTTCTGTGACGAATAGTTCGCAAATAGACTTCGCAACTATTACCGGAACCTGTTCGGTATCTTTACCAAATTCATGGAGCATCCTTCAATCATCCACAGAAGAAAAGCTTTTGATACTGTCCCAGATTTCTACGAATGGTGATATTGTCGCAGTTCGCAAAGGTATCATATTCGACAAGAACAGAAAAATTGAGTACGCGGTCCATGGCAAGCCTGTAAGGAATCAAGTCCTAGGACTTCGGCAAAAACTAGAAGACCCTCAAGATTCGCCGAAAATTGTCGAAGAGTTTCACGTTCTGCGTGTCTGCGATGGACTGAGAGACACAAATATTAGTATTGCGTAGGCCGGTACTGTATACAACGATGCTATGAACATCAACCGGTCAACGATGTGCATGCTAATCGGGAAAAAAAATGTGCAACTTTTGTTCACGACTCAGAAAAACGTTACGACAAAAAAATATCCGTCACGCAAAGGGTAATGGATTGAAACGTTTTTCCACTCCATCGAATCATGTCGATGGACAAAAAATAAAAGGTATGCGGATGAAAATTAATCGTGAGAGACGAGTAAAGGATCATCGAACGAGACGCATAAACGTACTCACGTAGTATTTAAAAGAAGATCTGCTGAAAGAACAGTGCGTAAAATTAAAAATACCGACATCGCAAAAAACAACTTTGCAAGAAATACTCGCGGCATCAAAGCAAAAAGATGTAAGTAGAGCAACTAGAGCGGTTCTAACTCAGGGATCTCAGGGGGGAGCGGGGCGGGGGAGTCGAGCGCGGGAAAGCCGAGGTATGCATGGCGGAGGGGGATCCTGCATGCGGCAGCCGAGTGCGGGGTTCCGGCGGAGGGAAAGGGGAGGGGTGGTGTTAAAGAGTGGGGAGGCTAGTTTTTGGTGACGATGTCTTCCTGGCGATAGCTGGACCCGAGGGCGAAAGGGGAGAAGGGAGAGGGTTAATGAAACATACATTTTTGTTATTACAACAATCACTTTTTATTTTTTATTGTGTGTGTGTGTGTGTGTGTATGTGTGTGTGCGCGTGCGTGTGTGTGTCCGTGTGTGTCCGTGTGTGTGCGTGTGTGTGTGTGTGTGTGTGTGTGTGTGTGTGTGTGTGTGTGTGTGCGTGTGTGTCTGTGTGTGTGTGTGCGTGTGCGTGACGTTGTCTCTTAAGAAGTTACGTAGAGGGCTAAGAAAAGGTGCAGGAATTTATCCAGATGTTCTTTTTTTCAACTATCTCGACGGAGGCTCATGTCCAAGACACTGTTATACACTGCAACGTTTCAACCACCTCGTCCGAAAGTCTCAAATTTTACGACTCTTTTTTTTTACGTCGGGCGCCAGGGACCGTCATACCCAATCGCTTCGCATGTGCAACTCGAGCCTCATCATTCCATAGGTCCACACTTGAAAACCCATAAAATTTTACGACAGCATGCTACGAAGACAGTGATCCGGGGAAAAAAATGCATTTCCATTTTACAGGGCTTTAGTTTTTCATCTGTGAATGATAATATTTACAGAGAGTGTAACGTCAAGCCTTGATGCCGACACTTGAGATCATGCAGGTCTGGGCAAGTTACCCCCATGGTTGAGGATTTTTTCTTCGTTAACACCACTCTCCAAGCTATTATATTTTTTTTATTGCTTCGCTATTCCGAGCATATATATGATAACGGGGTGTTTATTTTGAAAAACTATAAACTTTCAGAGATCTATGGATAAAGACCCTTTTTAGGCTTCAACCGTGGACCACTTGCGCACCGATGAAGAGCCCATGAATTTTTTTTTCACTACACGCATCTCGACTGAGATGCTCTTTTATTTTTCCCGGCAATCCAATGCGATATCAGAAAATTCTCGTGGGTTGGTGATTTTATCCGAGATGGTAGGGAAAGACGAAAAATGTCTAAAGGGGAAAACCATTTTTAATGATTTGTCGCGCTCAAAAGTGTTCACAAGCAGTCAGTTAGTGAACATCTCTTTTAGGAAGCCTCGTTTCATCAAATATGGAGGGCAACGCGGAGAAGTCAGAACAAATCTTGCACGACCAAGCCGCGCTTCTAAGTTCATACGAACATTTTGCTGCGTGGGAACAACGGTGCGTTGAGTTTATCGAAGAATTGGAAACGCAAAGCTGGATTAAGCGCCCGCGACTGTCAATTGGACTTCAACAGTCATTGATAGCCCAAATAGCGCGGCTGGAAGGGTTGAGGAATTCTGTGCGTAATCATTTTATACACACGGGTGCAGGACACGGTCATCATGGGCTAATCTGGCGAGAGATTGACACATCCTTCAATAGTCGAATATTGACCGGTTCCGTAATCAATCGCAACCACATCGAACCACGGCAATTTCTGAACGATGCTCGCGACCTAGTGCTTCAACATGTGCAAAATACTATCTGCAAACACAACAGTGTCAAAGTTAATGCAGTGTTCAATGGTGAATTCGCGAGTGGAGACGAACATGCTAATAAAAGTGTCAACACGCGAAACTGTGAACTCTTTAACACAAGCGATTTGAATGAGTGGGCTCTACGGAAAATACTTAACCTCATGATAAATGTGAATAAGTATAATCCAATGCGTGCTGGGTGCCCCATATCATTACCGCGGGAAATAATGATGAAGAGAACTGTGATCAACGTCAAATCCAACGATAACGCATGTTTCGCGTGGGCAGTTGTCGCTGCTTTATATCCAGCCGAACGAAACGGTGACCGTCCGTCATCTTACCCACATTACTCAAGCGTATTGAATCTACAGGATATTCAATTCCCGGTAACCATATACCAAATAAAAAAATTTGAGCTGCCAAACAATTTATCCATCAATGTGTACACCACCACCATCACCGCCAAAAAGGACATCGTTCCAATACGCGTGACTCAAAATAAGAAGGAAAAGCACATCAATTTGCTGTACATGCAAGATACTGAGGACAACAATATGGGGCACTTCGTATGGATCAAGAATCTGTCGAGACTAGTGAGGGCACAACTAACCAAAATGGAGCATAAAAAATATATCTGTGATCGGTATGTAGTTACCATAATATATATATATAGGTAATTATATATGCTAGACGAATTAAACAAAAAACAATCTTTTTTTTGCAGGTGTTTGCACTACTTTAGTTCCGAGGAAAAATTGCAATCGCACGAGGTCGATTGTGGGGCGATAAACGACTGCACGATCCGACTACCGAATGACACCAACAAGTGGCTCCAGTTCAGCAACTTTAGCCGGAAAGAGCGATCCTTTCATCGTTTATGCTGATTTGGAGTGTGTGCTGGCAAAGACCGATGAGAAGACCCAAGCAAAAGATATGTATCAACACCATGAAGTGTTTAGTATTGGATATTACGTGCGTTGTTCGTATGACGATTCATTGTCTTCATATCACTCGCGTCGCAGTGCTGATTGTGTATCGTGGTTTGTGGAAGAAACAATGTCCCAATGATTTATCTGACACCGAGCGAGTGGACAAGTTTTCGCAAAGCGACCCAATGTCATATATGCAGGAAACCATTCGCGCAAGGCGATATACGCGTTCGAGATCATTGCCATCTGACTGGCCGCTATAGAGGCCCTGCCCATTCTAATTGCAATTTAAACTTCAAACAGGCATTCTTCATTCCAGTAGTTTTTCACAATTTATCGGGTTACGATGCACATTTTATCATCAAGGAAGTAGCCACAGCGTTCAAAGGAAAGACCGATGTGCTTCCAATCACAAAAGAGAAGTACATCTCCTTCACGAAGCACATTCAAATCACAGACGATTCTAAACAGAAAATCCAATTGCACTTCATCGATTCATACAAATTCCTCAATACCAGTCTCGACAAATTAGCCTCATTTTTGACCGAGGATAAACTCAAAATTTTACGCATGCAATTTTCAACTCTATCGACGGACAATTTCAATTTGCTGACGCGAAAAGGGGTCTTCCCTTATGAGTATATTGACAACGTGAGCAGGTTGGACGACACTTGCTTACCACCACGTGACGCATTTTATAGTTCCCTGACAGATGCTACAGTATCCGAGAGCGAGTACGCACATGCGGCGAACGTTTGGGAGCGGTTCTCCATTCGAACGCTGGGTGACTATAGCGATTTGTACTTGAAGACAGATGTCTTGTTATTAGCTGATATTTTCGAAAACTTTCGGAATACGTGCATTGAGAGCTATGGCCTAGATCCCGCGCATTACTACACATTGCCGGGGTATACCTGGGATGCAATGTTGAAACACTCGAATGTCAAGTTTGAATTACCAACTGACATCGACATGGTTTTATTCGTTGAGCGGGGTATACGCGGTGGTCTCAGTCAATGCTCAAACCGATATGCACACGCTAATAATAAATACATGGAGTCGTTTGATCCATCGAAAGCATCATCATACTTGATGTATTTTGACGTCAACAATTTGTATGGATGGGCAATGTGTCAACCCTTGCCATATGCAGATTTTCGATGGGTCAACGACGTGTCCAAGTTTGATCCATTATCCATCGCGCTAGACTCACCTATAGGCTACATCCTTGAGGTCGACTTGGAATATCCCCAATCTTTACATAATGCGCACAAAGACCTACCGTTTTGCCCAATACACGAAAAACCACCGGGTATGCAGCAGGAAAAGCTGCTAGCAACCGTCTGCGATAAAAAAACGCTACATCATACACTACAGAAATTTACAACAATGTTTACGTCATGGACTTTGCGTCACGAAAATCCATAGGGTATTACAATTTACACAATCCCCATGGCTACGTTCATATATCGAGTTAAATACTCAGTTTCGAACGCTGGCCAAAAACGATTTTGAAAAGAATTTATTCAAATTGATGAATAATGCTGTGTTTGGCAAAACGATGGAGAATGTGCGCAATCATGTAGATGTAAAGCTTTTGACAAAATGGGAGGGCAGGTATGGCGCGGAGGCAATGATTGCGAAGCCAAACTTCCACAGCCGAAGCGTTTTTTCCGAAAACCTCGTTGCCGTAGAATTGCGCAATCTCGAGGCGAAGTTCAAGAAGCCGATATATGTGGGTATGTGCATACTCGACATATCCAAAACGTGCTTGTATGGATTTCATCACGAGTATATGGTACCATTGTATCGGAATAAATGTAAAGTGATGTATACCGATACAGATAGCCTCATATATGCCATTGAGAGCGAAGATGTATATGCAGACATGAAGTGTGACATTGAAAAATTTGATACGAGCGACTATTCAGCGGACAATAGTTATGATATGCCGCTTGTCAACAAGAAGGTACCCGGTCTCATGAAAGACGAATGCAATGGTGCAATTATGACCGAGTTCATTGGACTTTGATCGAAAATGTATGCGACACGTGTCGAGGGTAAGAAGGACACGAAAAAATTAAAGGTGTCAAGAGCAGTGTCGTGGCGAGGACAATCACGTTTGACGATTATGCCCGATGCTTGAAGAAAGACATTGAAATGATGCGTAGTCAAACGTGTATTCGATCGAAGTTGCACAAAGTCTACACTATTCGTGAAACGAAAATCGCTCTAAGTCCTCATGATGATAAGCGGTATATCATACCTGGGACCTCTGATACCCTACCATGAAGTAGAAACCACCGGCGATCGGTTCATCTTTATGGTCCTTCAAGTGGTACGTCACGGGATGAGTTTTTTTCACACGATAGATTGTAAATATTTCCGTTATCCAGTTTGGGGTGTAACCCTTTTCGAAAACAGTCTTAAATTTGCTGATTCTCACTTTATCACCAACGGTGAATTTTGGCGATCTTTTCATCGGAGGCTTATTGAAAATCGGCTGCAATTGCTTCTCAATTTTCGCGTTGACATTTCTCGGCTTCATCTTAATGGTACGGTGTACAGAATCGTTGTACTCGGCAATTAGATTATCAAGAATATCGATCCACTTATAATTACCACGAAGACTAAATTGCATCCACATCTTGTTCTTTAATGTACGATTGAAACGCTCGCAAATGGATGCCTTCAAGTTGCTATATGTTGAATACATGTGAATATTGTACTTTTTCATGATGGCCTTAAAGTCACAATTGTAGAATTCTTTTCCCCGATCAACGTGTAAGTTCTGCGGTATGCGTCCCTTAACGAGGATCGACTTCATTGCTGCTGCTACATCTTTACCACTCTTACTCAGCATTGGCACGGCCCAGGCGAATTTTGAGAAGGTATCGATGACGGTGAGGAGAAATTTGTGTTTGGAGTTGCGTCGCGTGTATGATAACATATCGACGAGATCAGCCTGCCAGGTCTCGTCCAAGCCACGGATGTCCACATGTCGACGCGGATAGTTTCGTCGAGCAGGCTTATGTAGCTCCAGCACGAGAGCGCCCCTTTTTTCGTTCATTTTCCAGTCCACTCAGTCTTACGTGCAATTCAGCAATGACGTTTGAATTACGAATCACCAAATCTTGAAGAGCTTTGACATCGGCCTCAAGTGTCCTCGCAATGTCTCGTATCGTAGCTTCAAGTCCATTAACCAACAAGTGACTACTCTCATTCATTTCTTTGCGCATGTTGTTAATGATAGTTCGAGATTTCTTTTGTAACGCACTTAGAGTGATGGCGTCATCTTCTCCTTCCGGATTGCAATGTTACACCATCGTTTCTGCCCCAAGTCATAATGACCATCTGTGGTAATTCTAAAGCCAATCCCGGGTCGACCTGGAGGACCTTGCTTACTGTGGAGTACACTCCTACTTGAATGACGTCCAAACACATCGACACTCATGATGAGAATGCGTGAATTCCCCGATGTCGAGTTAATAAATGATTTCAGCTTCACGCAATTCCTCAATAATCGATATAATTTCATTCGCATGTCATGAATTTCCGGCTGCTTGGGATGCCAGAAGTAAGCGAAGACGATCCACTAGCTCGTTTGGATTGTCCCAATAAATATAGTCCAATTGAGTGTTTTTTTCTAGCTAGCTCATACTTTGGCATGCTCTGTCCCACATGATGATCGACTATATTTGCGATATATGTGTTAAATTTGTGGCTGGTGTTACGTCGTTTAGCCTCACTAGGCTTATACAATTTTTTGTGCGCATTCGTCGAGATTACAATCTTTTCGTAGTTTTTCAAATCGTCCGGTGTGAGAGTTTCAACATTAGGCACTTTTTTAAACAACAGCTCCGTTAATCCAACAGTTTTCGCATAACTCGCATCTCCCACACAAATATGTTCAGAGTCGAAAATTATCGGAGAATTGCCAATCATTAATTTGTTGTTAGCGAGATTTCGTACACCGTATAATACATCCAAGGTTGCCTTTCTATTTGTTTGTAATAGCAGAAGATATTCGCTGATCAGCTCATCGACATTTTCCGAGTCATCATCATCCTCATATATTAATTTAAACGAATCTTGTGGTCCACTCTTCAAGGAATCATGTGCCTTATTTTGATGTTTCACACTATTTAATGCATCTTCTTTTTCTTCTTCAACATTATCTTCCACTTTTTCATCCTTAATTTCGTCATTCACCGCCCCCACCTCACCGTTTTTATACGACACCAATTTCTCCAATGGCTCCACTATAGGCTTAAAGACATCCTGCATTCTCTGCTGATCGTTATCTTTCCCAATTTTCATCATTCGATGCTTTCGTCTGATTGCATCGCTCGCCTTGGCAATTTCACGCAACACATCCTTTTCACGCAACAATTGTTCGCTCTTCATGTTGTCACTACCACGGCATGCGTAATACTGTCGCTTCAACTACCAGCGATGAGTCATTTATCAATAGTGAGAAAATAATCAAAACCTTGTCTATATCGACCTCCGTTAATATTGCTATCCTTGTCAATCGTGATAAATGCATACTTGTCAGAATTCCAGCATTTCACGCACATGTTTTTAAAGCACGTATAAGTCATATCCGTATTAACATGGTCATTGTACACGTGTTTGAGATTCATATCATCCTGCTTGAAAAGCACCACGAAATTTGCATTATCCCTCACGAGATGTTTGGGAATACGAGTGTACGTCTGACAAAGATAAAAACTGTCAACAATCTCATGTCGTCCCATGGAAAAGAAGGCCCGAACATTATCCTGCTTTTCGCATGCTATGTCATCAAAGATGAATATAGAGTTGGATCGTGCATCACTTGGTGCTATCACGTGTTCATGCGCCTCGAATGGATGATATTCAACTCCACACACAGGTTCGAGTAATTGTTCGAGCAACTTATACTTTGGCTGCTTGAGCGATTTGGAATACAAGTAAATATTCTCAAATCTCAAACCATTCGGATGGATGATGAGAGTGAGCAAAGCGTTGGTTTTCCCACAATTCGATGGACCGCAAAACAGTGCACGTATGCTATCCGGCAGTAAATACCCATGGCGTTTTTGTTTCTTTTTCCCTCCACGGTCTTCGACAAATTCGTCGAAATTTATCACGGGAAGTCCGCCTTCCGATAGTTTGCTTCCTGGACGTCATCTCACACACAACTAACGGGGAAATCATATAAATAGGCTTCTTATAGGGATTATCCGTCAGTCGCGTATTGTCCTTAGATATGATTGTGCATTGGAAGAGTGGTAAAGGTTTGGTCAACCGGCTGATCAACAAACTCCCCGTTGAACTACATTTGCCTGGATATCAGTATTGTAGACCGGGCACAAAGTTGGCCAAGCGCCTTGCTCGTGGTGATCCGGGCATTAATCCATTGGATACGGCTTGCAACCAACACGATATTGCGTATTCGAAAAATCCGGATAATCTTGAGGCGATACATTTGGCGGATAAAGTGTTGGCTGAACAGGCTAGGCAACGTGTTACCGCGAGAGACGCTAGTATCGGTGAAAAAGCCAGTGCTTGGGGTGTGGCAAATATTATGAAGACAAAGAGAAAATTTGGCATGGGAATGAAAGCCCGCGCGGGTGGTGTTTGTATGAAAAAGATAATTGGCGGTGCAAAGAAGACAATGATTCAAAGTAATGATCCGCATAAGATTGTTAAATCAGCTCTAAAGGGTGCTCGTGCAGCTGTAAAGTTGCAAGGTGGTAAAGTGCGCACACCTCGGGTTCTACCTGTACCCCATAAAATTGGTGGTTTATTGTCCTTCCTCGTGCCCATTTTTGCTGGTGTTAGCGCTGCGGGTGCTTTGTCGGGTGGTGCGGCTAGTATAGCTAAAGCCGTAAATGCTGCTCAAACAGCTTAACGTGAATTGGATGAAAGTAAGCGTCATAATCGGACAATTGAAGCAATTGCATTAGGTCGGGGTCTACATCTGAAACCATATAAGCAAGGATTGGGCCTTCATATCAAGTCAAAAAACTAGAAGTTACGCTACCTCACCGACCCCTCACCGACCGCGACCTACTGAAATATGCAAAAATCCTAAAGATTCCACATTTTCGCGGAGTTTACATGCGCGACACATGGCCTGCGAGCGGACCTCTCAAGTGTGAAGCAGAAATTGTAAATTTGGATGAAAATGTCGGTCCTGGCACGCATTGGGTCGCTAACAAAAAGACCGGATCGAAAGTCATGTACTTTGATAGTTTCGGCAATCTTCCACCACCATCCGAGCTCATGAGATATTTCCGTGTCGGTAGCGTAAATTATAATTATAAGGGATATTAGGAATATGATACGATTGAATGTGGACATTTGTGTCTCAAGTTTCTTTGTCGGCAGCTGCTGCACAAAGACAAATATCCACTATATATAGGAGGGAAATGACGTGGCAAATTCAGTTGTTAATTTACCAGCATCATGGACGGAAGTTTAACGATGACCACATCTGGCTCATCGTCCATACTCGAGGCGCAGTACTTTCCCCCCATCGAACTCTCGTCATACAAAAGTTATACCCTCGGTCTCGTTGAATTGTTAACCTTCAACTCTATTCCAAATATCGACGTTGACCATGATAAACTTTACGTGGGAGATGAGGTGTTGACGATACCTACGGGCAGTTATGAAATAGAGGATATTGAGACGTTTGTACAAGCAGAGCTCGAGCGTAAAACCATCAGCATCAGCATTAAACCCAACAATAACACGCTACGCAATGAGATCGAGTGTGATCGTGATGTCAATTTTGAGTCAAAAGATTCTATTGGTCATCTACTAGGCTTCACCGCACGCAAATTGGAAGCCAATAAAAGACACGAATCCGATCTTCCAGTAGCCATTCTCACAGTGAACGCCCTACGCGTTGAGTGCAACATTACCGCTGGCGCCCATATTAACGGACAAAAAGTACACACAATTCACGAATTTTTTCCATCTGTGCCACCGGGCTATAAGATCATTGAAGTTCCCTCCCACGTAATTTATCTGCCAATCACGAGCCGAACGATTGACACGATACAGCTTCGCATAGTGGATCATGACGGTGATATGGTAAATTTCCGCGGTGAAGTAATCACCATACGCCTGCATATAAAGTCGTGATGGGCATTGTTTTCAACAGATCTTCCTATAACAATAAACGGTCATGGATAAAAACAATCAGTCGTCGGCCAGCGCCCAAAGTGCTAACACCTCAAAACGTGCTACTCTTGAAGAGTTTGGGTCTCAAAGTGCGTGGCGAAAGCGTGTAAAAAATTATTTAGTCTGTACTCTGTGCATCTGTTGCGTAAAATGGAAGAAGAAATCGTAAACATTCAGACACCCGTGGTCTTTGATGAATCCATCATCCATTGTGAGATTCACGCTCATCAGCCATATGCATCTTCAACCTTCAATAACAGCGATGAAATCCGTATTGCCATCCAACATCAAGACCTCTCCATCCTGCCAAGCAAGAGTTCGCTACACATATGTGGAAAATTATCCAAGCGTGATGCGGTGCCAACCGCTGCTACAAGTCTCGTCAACAATGCCATTTGTCATTTGTTTGAGGAAGTGCGATATGAGCTGAATGCCATAGAAATCGATCGTAATAAGAATGTCGGCATTACGAGTGTAATTAAGGGATATTCATCTCTCTCACCGGCCAAAAGTTCTATGCTCGAAAACACTGGATGGCTCGATGTCGAAGAGACCAAGCAGATTGTAGATGTATCGGGAAACTTTGATGTGTACATTCCTTTCAGCATGCTCCTCGGATTTGCCGAAGATTATCGGAAAATTGTCGTAAATGCCAAGCACGAGTTGATTCTCACGAGATCAAAGACCGACGACAATGCCATTGTACAATCAGCGCCTGAAGACTACAAACTCGTATTGCATAAAATAGAATGGCTCGTGCCGTATGTGACGGTCTCGGATCAGCGAAAAATTAAACTGTTAAAGTTTCTCGCCAAAGACGCACCAATCTCCATGAGTTTCCGAACATGGGAACTGTATGAATATCCATTGCTGCCTGCCACCTCCAAGCACGTGTGGTCGGTGAAAACTTCGAATCAGCTGGAGAAGCCACGATATGTCATACTCGCGTTGCAGACGGATCGGAAAAATAAGAAACAACACAATGCGAGCCACTTTGATCATTGTAACCTGAGCGACGTCAAACTATACCTCAACTCGCAATGTTATCCATATGGAAATTTAAATTTGAACATTGATAAAAATCAATATGCTCTTCTCTACGAGATGTATGCAAACTTTCAGCCGACCTATTACAACAAAGAGGCTGAACCATGGCTGAGTAGGATGGCATTTTTAGGAAAAGCCCCCCTCGTTGTCATTGACTGCTCAAAACAAAACGATTCGTTCAAGTCCGCTCCTGTTGATGTGCGCCTTGAGTTTGAATTGAAAAACAATATTCCATCGCAAACTTCAGCGTACTGCATGATCCTCCATGATCGTATTGTCGAGTACAATCCAATCAGTGGTGGGGTTAAAAAATTGGTATAAAATCATGCCAATGATCCGCGCCTACTTCAGTCATCATGGAGCTTATCGTCGACGTGCAAGGGTTCAAGAGACCCGTCAACGAATTTGTCCTAAAGGAGATGTCCATCGTCAAACTCCATGAGAACAACGCTGAACCGCTGACATTCTTCTTCGATGCACCATTCGCCTGGGACGCTTTACCGGTCAAGTACAAAACGACAAACAAGTGGCTGGAACGCAATTATCATGGAATACGATGGGAACACAGTGGCATACCATACGAGGCAGCTAGAACGACAATTCGAGGAATCTTGGATGGAGCTCCTACGATCTATGCCAAGGGATTCGAGAAGTGCTCATGGCTATCGAGATTCACGGATTCAGCAACAAAAGTCATCGATCTGGAGACTCTGGACTGTCCATCGCTGCAGAAGTTGCCGAAAATCGCAAACGTTAAATGTCCCCATCATTCCTTTAATACAAAATACAATTGCGCCAAAGCGAATGTAAAGTCGTTGAAAAGCTGGCTCTCTGTGTACGAAGCGTTGTGTGAGCGAGGGATTTTTTTTTAAATCAATAAAAACATTTTCAACAAATATCGTTCTCCATTTATTTCCTATATCTACGGCGAATACAGTTTGACGACAATTTTTTTTTTTACATTATATTCGATGAAAAATTTTGTTTGTACATTTTTACATAGCACCAAGCGTTGAAAACTCTACGATGATGACTGTGATTCAATCAGTCGTTGCACTCTACGATGGTGACGATGCCAGCTGCCGCTGAACTCGTTGTTTCCACCGGGCCTTCACGAGCGTTCTTTTCCACCATACTCAGACTCGAGCGTCGAAAACTCTACGATGATGATGACTGTGATGCAAACAGTCCTTGCACGCTACGATGGTGATGATGCTGGCTGCTGTTAAACTCGTTGTTTCTACCGGGCCTTCACGAGCGTTCTTTTCCACCATACTCAGACTCGATGGAACTCGACGCTGTTGTATTTTCCACCAATGTACTTCATGTAAAGTTGACCATTGCGCGCCAGTTGCAGCATACTCTCGAACATTTTCAGATCTTGATCGAAGGCATTTACCAGCCGCGCTGGCAAGAAGACGGCAAACTCATTTGCAACGTCCACGATGTAGCATTTTCCAAACTTGGTCTGTACAGCCCTCATGCCCGTGATTTGATGATCCGAATGGACGTGGAGTTCTGACAGCTTCTTCGTTGGGAGGAATTCCGCCATCAGGCTGACTTTGTTGATATTTGAGAGATCCATTTTCACTCTTTTTCAAAGTTCTTTTCGGAGAAGTTGATGGTGCGGTGGAATAGTGCAGTCTGAGCTTGGTCCACGAAATCATAAGCTCCCTCGTAAGCCCTCCACTCAGATTTAAAAAACTTCTCCCCACTTATCCAATCATAGGCATGTTTAACAGGTTCAAACACGTTCGAAGAACCTCGCACGTAGAGTTTCCCCCCTCGCAACACTTTTCACAGTCCCGACGTTGGGGTGGGGGACCATCAATGTGATCCTTCATCTGTGGCGTATTATAATGCTCCATGCATGGAAGATACGATATCACTTCACTATCGTTCCGATGATGCTCCGGCAAACGATCCCACAGTAAACCAATAAAGTTACCCCAATACTTTAGGAGCAAGACCTTTGGAACCTGTTCGAGCTCGTTTTTGGTCAAGTCCAGGGGGTGCTTGGCCGGATGCACTGCGTACATACTCGCACATGTGAACATCTTGACGTAAGCTTGTGGAATGAAACCTTGACGGGTTGAAACTTGTTTCGGAATAACGCTGCAGCTGCATATAATAAATAAAGCATTTTATGGGCTTTGAAGGGCAACCCTTCATATGGGAACTATCGTTATCTCACTCTCGAAAATGTTCCTAACCATAAATGGAAGTTTCCCACACACACACACACACACACACGCACGCACGCACGCACGCACGCACGCACGCACGCACGCTCGCACGCACGCTTGCACGCACGCACACACACACACACACACACACACACACACACATGCACACATTTGTCTTATTTGTTTTTTTTTATATATATAAACTCCTGTGAATAGTCTAGACAAAAATGCTCTGCTTACATTTATAATGTTGATAATAAATTATCAGATTTTATGGGTTTTCAAGGACCCGCGACTCTATAATGCCCCCTCCCCCACAGAGTCAACAGCGGCTTCCCCCTCTCGCCCGCGGCTCCAGCTATCGCTTGGAAGACATCGTAACCAAAAACTAGCCTCCCTACTCTCTAACACCCCTCCCCTTTCCCTCTGCCGGAACCCCGCACCCGGCTGCCGCATGCAGGATCCCCCCCCCCTCCGCCATGCATACCCCGGCTTCCCCGCGCTCGACTCCCCCGCCCCGCTCCCCCCTGAGATCCCTGCGTTAGAACCGCTCTAGTTCCTCTACTGATGTACGCGGTCGGCGGTACTCAAAAGAATGGATCATGCTGTGCATGCTGCTGAACATCAGATCTCCAAGTCACTACGAGTTCTTGAGGGAAAATCAGATACTCCCGCTTCCTTGTACAAGGACTGTCCGAAACTATTTCTCGCTCATCGATTCAAAATGCGGCTTAGGAGAATTTTTTTTTGAGTTGCTGAAAAGGAAATTGGAATCGAAGGAGCTGATGCAGCACCACGGAATTGGTTTGTGATGAAATCAATTTGCGAAAGTCGCTCACGGTTTCTGTAAAAAATCTGACGTATTCCTGCTTGACGGATTTTGGGACCGATGGGCCCGTTGCTACGGACACAGATGAGCTCGCAACACATGGACTCGTATTTATTTTCCAACCGATTGCTGACAAATTCACTCAGCCAATTGCAGTCTTTGCTTTAAAAAAATCCCGTTAAGGGCGAAGAACTAGCAAAACTAATAGTGAAAGCGATCATTCTGTTGGAACATTTCGGTGCTACCATTCATGGAATAATAGGAGATGGTGCACACACTAACACATAAATGGGCACAGTACAGGCATCGACAGAACGATCGATAATGTAAAATCGTGATTCACACATCCACTGGATGACGAAAGACGAGTATTCATTTTTTCCGACGTACCGCATCTGATCAAAAATGTTCGCAATCGTCTTCATAACAAGAAGAGACTACGGGTAAGATATATGTTGCGATAAGTATTCACCAATAATTAAAATTGCACGAACTCATAATTTCATATGAACAAATGTATTATTTTGACTACAGATTACCAAAGATGAAGGTTTCGTCGAATCGCTCTATTTCCAAATCCTGCTCGATACGGACACAAAACACGTCGGGAATTTGAGGGTGTGTCCAAAACCATCAAAGCGGCATGTCGATCCAGTTAACACGAGTAAAATGCGTGTCCGACTAGCAACTCAAGTAAATATAAAAATGATCAACTCACTTTTTATAAAACATCCTCAATAACTATGTTTATTTTGTGTCTATTTAGATATTCAGCAATTCAATTGCCGATGGGTTAAAATTCTATCTCGACCAAAAATGTGAGGGTTTCAGTGGTTGCGAAGAAACGATCGTTTTTTGCAAGCGTTTCAACGATGTCTTTGACGCGCTCAATCGCAAAATGTCTAGTCAAGGACTAACGCCCAATTCCAAAGATTTTAAGGTAAAGAGTTTCTTCATTTTAGCCAACCTGAAAAAAAAGAAAACATACTGCCCTAGTACACGTTGTCACAACGTCCCTGGGAACCTAAACTCAAACTACCCTGAAAAGAATGAAGCTCTAATACACATCCTTACGTCGTCTCTGATAATATAAACGCCACAACAACAAAAAAATCCATATTTACTTTACTTAAATTCTCATAAATTTACTTACATTCTCATAAATTCTCATAAATTTACTTACATTCTCATAAATTCTCATAAATTTGATTACGTCCTGCTGTAATTTATATATGCACTTCACAGGTTATACAAATATTTCTGGAATGGTTGGATGATTGGGAACGAGCAATGGTAAAAGGGGATATTACCGGCGACGAGTTCCTGACGCCAGACACTGCAAAGGGGCTACGGCTGTCTCTCCATTCCACGATGAGCCTTTGTCGCTACCTCATTGAAAATATAATTTTCAATACATCTTATCCGGAATGATTGTGATAACATACTTTATACAATACGATTTTTCATCTCGTTTTTCCTAATTGTTTCCCATACATTTTATTTGTACAGAAATTTTTCGGTACGATACGACAAGCGGCTGGCAGCAACGACCATCCCAGTACTTCAACGTTTCTGGAGCTATACAAATTGTTATCTGCTTATAGCATTATAAAGCTGCCAATTTATGGCAATTGTACAGTGAGTGATAGGAACCCACCCGAAGTCCTAATTTCGGTCAACGACTTGATGAAAATTTATGGTCGCGCCGAATCTAGAACTTCGGAAATAGCAAAAAAAATTGCAATTAAAACTCGACGAATTAAACGAGTAAGAATATTGGGAGATTGATGATACTCACGAACACGATTATTCCCGTCCTCAAGTCCTTGATTGTATAATTTATTACGTCACAGGAATGGCGACTCTATTTCATACCACTTCATATGCTTGACCATCTATTCGTTAATGACATCAGTAATAAGGCGTATATATTCACTGCGATATATGAAAGCGTAATTCCAGTACGGTTACAGCAGATGTTAACGATTACGGGTTAAATTCATAATTTATCATCTTCAAAGGGGAGTTCCTGCTTAGGGGATGTCTGTGTTATTTGCATGGCTTTCCGTAACAGTTTTTCACAACAATTACAGGTTACTTGTGTAAGCAAGTCTTGCGACGATATAATCGGTGTAAGGAGTGTCGAAACGCCGTTCAGAGAAGCAGCGGGTACTCCTGTTCAGCATCGAAGCTGGTTGAAGACAAGTCTCGAGGGCGGTTGATGCATGCTAATACGCATTTTTTCAAATTTATAATGCATGCTGAGTTATGTTTTGCCAATCACGCTCACAAAACAATGTGTTTGATAGAACGGTGGATGAAGTCTTGTCCACTTTTAATTTCACATTTCCATGTGTGCAGCATGCATCCAAAATCCTATCCTTCGCGATTTTTTATTATATTCGTTTGAGAATGCGCCAGTTCGCATATCAACAAAATCGAAAACGGCAAAAACAATTTGTTGTAAAAAACAAACTCGGGTGAAGTTCCGAAAACCAACCCCCTCCGATTGAGCTGAAATTTTGCACAGACCTTTTTTTTATTATTCTAAGACGACCCATAAAAGGATTTTCCCCGACTAGAAATAGATTTCGAGATATTGAATTTTAAAGTTATTAATTTTACCGCACGCTGACTATATCTCTATCTGGTAGTTGTCAGTTCTGGCTATACCTATATATACGTTATTCGGCGCTCAGTTTTGTATGGATCTCCGTCTAAAAAATGAAATAAAATGAGAAACCAAAAAAAAAATAATAATAAAAAAACCAAAAAAATAAAATAAAGTAAAAAAATGTCCATTTGGATTTATTTGTTTGTTCGGGTTTGAAAATATACAAAAAATTAACAAAAAAACGTAACTAAAGAACCAAAAAAGAGAAAATAAATAAAAAAGCGCCGTTTGTTTCTTTGGGTTCGTTAGGGTTTGTTTCGGTACCCCAAGATTCAACAGGGCACCGATCCGAGGTGCCCTGCGTCAACCCCAGTGTTCTACGCACCCCACGATTCCACTCACTCATCCGAGGTGCTTTGCGTCCACCCCAGTATTCTATGCACCCCACGATTCCACACACCCGAGTTTGTGTGGGTTTGTTGGTTGGGGTTGTTCGTTTGGGTGTGTTTGTTGGGTATGTTTAGCTTTGTTTGTTTAGGTTTGATTGTTTGGGTCTGTTTGTTGGGGAGAGCCACGGGAGGGGATTACGCTACCGCATAGGTAGCCAGAACTGATACCTATGAGATATAGCTATAGTCGACGCGCGGTAAAACAAATAACTTTAAAATTCAATATCTCGAAAACTATTGCTAGTCGGGAAAAATCCTTTTAGCGGTCGTCTTAGAATAATAAAAAGAAGGTCTGTGCAAAATTTCAGTTCTATCGGAGGGGGTTGGCTTTCGGAACCTTACCCACAAACTCGCCAAACTAACGAACCAATAAAAACGGTGCCATTTGAACATACACAATGCGTTCATTTCTTTTTTTAATTCCTTTTCCATTTCATTCATTTTCAGGTTCTTATAAACATTGTAAAAAAAGCAACAATACAAATTAAAGTTGTGGAAACAAACGAAGAGTGCAATCTACTAATAAACATTTATTATAAGGAAAAATGTTAACCGCTCAAATGTGTTCATACTCCACTTACTCCAATGGCGAAAGACCAAATCAAAATATCACAGAAGTCTAGTATAGAAGTATACGAGAAATACAGTCTACGTAAATAATAATTTTCATTCTGCCCGGAGGGTCAGGAGTGAAATAGCTCAATTATTTTCCATTTATATAGCTATTACAAATATTGGATCTGTTCGTTTTGGCTACACTTTTTTACACTTCTCACGCCTTCTAAGGACTTTCTATTACTGTATCTATTGAAAGTGTAGAAAGTGTAGCTAAAACGAACAGACTCTGCGAAGGCGCAGACTTTTCGAAATAAACATTTTAAAAAATTTGCGCCTTCGCATAGCTGTTCGGATATGCGTTTGATTGGCTTACTTCTACCTAGCAGCGCTCCGGGTAGCAGAAACGAGAACTGCCATTTTGCCTCATTATCTGAATCACCCCCCACCATAGGAGTTTCCAGACCTGTATGTAAGACCGTGGGCTACATTTTCTCTACGTTTGCTCTCGTTCGCTCCCATGCACACGCGCGCCACCCTTTTTACTGTCACGTGGCAGTCGCCTGACACGCCATCTATGAGAGCACCGCCCCCGTTTTTTGTACATTTAAAATTATGAACCACTATCTTTACTGAGAGCGATGAAATTACTAACTGCCCGGACACGCGCCCGGTTTGAGTTGTTACTTGTATCGGAAAAATTAACTTGATAATACTTAATAGCCTGAAGAGACGCCACTTCGAGAAAACGTCGGCTGCGTTAATCGAAATTTCAAGTGGTCCTCCATTATAAGCACCGGGAAGGACACGAATAATAGTGAATCACAGTCATGGGAAAATTCATCGCAGTCATTTGAAAAAGAGGTAAAATATTCCTTCGCAATTCTTTCTTAATATCTTGTTCGGATAAAATGAATACCGAGAGAGACCGATCATTGAGAAGTGACCGTAAAAACAGTACAATTCATAGGGAAATAATGCAAGTGAGGTAAGTGATAATGCTTCAACGAATATTGTACCGGCATCAACCAAAATGGAAGCCGTTCCGCAAGGTGCTGCGCGGAACAACGGCGATCGGAAGAAAAGTCATATGACGTGCAATGTTGTTCCCAGTCGCGTAAATAAATCGACGATACCCGTAAGAAGAATGTTTCGAACACAATGATTGTACAAGGTAAAAATGAATCGGCATAATAGCGACAGTAATTTATATTGACAACAGGTAGTTAACGAAGGGAACTAAACCCGCGGCCAAAAGAGGAAAAGGATAAAGCCGAGGTGTCGACAGAAATCTCCCAGTCATGCTTCGAAACGCCAAAAATGGCGATGCAAGGACGGTATCGCAATGATGATAATAATAATTATGGAGGTAGCGCTATCATTACACCGACATCAAAAAGAATGAGAGCCGCCCCGCCAGTGGACCAAGCAAATGCAGCCGCCCTGAAAAACGACAACCGACAGAAAAGTACAAATGTATACCATGTTGGTACGAGTTAAGGAGATGAGTCAACTGTATCGGTAAGAATAATTTTTAAAACGCCAATATTATGAAGGGTAATGATGAATCCGCATAGTAACCTTAACAACTGATATTGATAACAGGTCGTAAACCAAGAAAGCAAGAAAATTAAAATGATATGCGACAATCTCATAAGAGAGTACTGACGTCAGTACTGACAAAAAGAGGTGTGCCGAAAAGCCTAAACGTCAAAAACAGCAAAATCAGGCACGGTCCATCCTGAATAAAAAGAAGGTAATAGAAACTTTTTTGTTGGCAGTTGCACATTAGATGGAAGCCATACAATATTACACTGCGTTGTAAAAAAAAAAAATCTATAGCAATTCATTGTCATATAAAAATGAAGTGTCAATATGATTCGAAAAAAATTATACGTAGATGTCGAGCAGCCCAACGAAAGTGTCGCGGGCCATGAAAAAGAAAGAGCAGCTCCGACCTCAGGTTACCCTCAAAGCCGACAAAAAAGTTAAATAACGCGGTAATGGGTGTATAAATACGGCAAACAGGACTTCAATATATAACGCGCTTGAAAAATTATGGTTTTTTAAAAATATAATATATTTACAGATAAAAGAAGTACGCAAGACGGTCGCGGACTTGAACAAAAAGTTTAAAAACCTAAAGAAACTTGTTGTGGAAAAAGGAGGGGTAAGAACAACGATGGGAAACGAGAAATTACTTCGGCGGAGATCAAGAGTTGATGTCCAAGTTTCTAAAAGGTGACTCATTCGAGGGTAGATGGGAGAAAGGATTTAGCAAACAAAAATTGTCATTGAAAAACAAAACATTTATTGAAAAGCATGTGACTCGAAAAGTGCAAACAATTTATGTATGTAGACGTTCGTCACGGCCGGATAGGGATAACGTAGCCTGGAGGAGCCAAAGTTGTTAAATCGATCGGAATGAATACGTGTAAATTGGAAATATGGGTCGGGCAATTTTTTAAATGTTGTGTCATCGAGTTGCGGTATTTATTGTCAAGACGCGTGCATGAAAATATCCTCCTCGATGAAATGCTCTCCGACGAAAAATATTCTTCGCTCCTCTTCAAATGTTGAACAAACAGGTGAGTACAGCTCGCTGCAAGGGATGAAAAAAACTACCGGTCGATGGAGTGGACAATATTGACAAAATCAAAACCATGATTTCAAACAAACTTAAAAACGACCGGTATTTTAGTGGTCGTGGGAAAAATAAAAGTGCCAAGATGCAACTTGGGCGAAAAGTTAGCGACGTCGATGAAGATGACGACCACGATCATGATCACGACGACGATGACCAATAGTCGTCTTGCGTTTTCAGTGTTATAAAAAATGTTGTATGCAATGATAAATAAAAATGTGTTGTACAACGATTATTTAATAAATTACGCGTACACGAAACGAATGTTGAAGCTTTGTTTTCCCTATAAAATGGAATCGTTAACGGGGTTGGCATATAAGTAAGCAACCTGCGAGCATTTGCGTACAGTGGTCCTGCAATAAAATTAGTAAAAATAATGTTAGCAATGTTAATAGTAAATGAATACGATAGATCAGTCAGTGCGTGGTTTATAATTTAGTCTCCGCAACATGCGTGAAAAAACGAATTTGACACAGCGAAATTTTAGCTACTATATATTGTAGCGGTAATAATGAAACGAGGGTGGGTTCGTGGCGCGATAAGAAAAACCAGGAATACGACAGATGTAATATTATTTTAGAAAATACATGCTCATGTTTTCAGCATACTAACGAAACGACGCGTAATATTGCTAATCACGATGCCATATGCGACTTTAATCGAATGCTAATAATGTAATAATATTAATTGACAATTTTGTGAATCTTTGAGTCCAGGGAGACAATCGAAGGAAAAACAATGGAATACAAAATCGCCTTTCACGCCGCCCTCGAAAACTGTTTTTTCCACATGCACCGCCAAGGCCCATTAACTTCATTAAATACAAGGCGTGCAATTAGAGAGCTTCATACACTGTTAAAAAAAACCTTTTAAAATTATTTTTACTATCTTACGATCATTTACGGTACGATTTACGAAATTTTTATCGTTTCCGTGGCAAAAACAAACCTATTTTATATCATTTTAATAAGACAATTGATGTATTATATATAAGGCTGTGCTGCAACACAGAAACCGTGATATTCGCATGTAGAATATGGCAGCAAGCTTCGAGCTGGCTTTTATCTTCAATCTCGACAATAATATTCGACGTCGAGCCACTACCACGATGGTTGGGAAAAATGTCGAAAATAAAAAATTCATTGTACCGCGGCCCCTCGAAAATCCCGAGAGCAGAAGCCAAATAATTGCCTAATTGGTCTTGGGGCCATCTTTCCTAAAATCCAATAACCCTACTTTGTCTTGTGTATTATCCCATTTTTTATTTCCCCCGTTGCACAAAATGTTTAGTTTCGACCCGAGAAACCCTGTCGGAAAATAATTCGACCCGCGATATCTGGTCGAAACGACCGGCCAGCGCGGCTGTCGACAAAAAGATTCGACTCGCAAAATCTGGTCAAAAAGACCAGCCAGCGAGATGGTCGACAAAAAGATTCGACTTGCAAAATCTGATCAAGACGACCAGCCAACGGGGCTGTTAAAAAAATCGACCCAGGAAAACTGGTCGAGACGACCAGCCAGCGGGGCTGCCGAAAAAAATTGACCCGAGAAAACTGGTCGAAACGACAAGCCAGCGAAGCTATCGACAAAAAGATTCGACCCGAGAAATAGAGTCGAAACGACCAGGTGGACAGGGGCCCAAAATATATTTCGACTGAAATTTTTTAGTTGGAACGACTAACCTATGGGCCCAAAGTGAGGCCCAATTGTAGTAGACACGACCACAAAAAGTTGGTTGTTCCGACCAAGAAATTACCGAAAGTTTTCGGTATTAAAGATTCCAGTTCCAACCAAAATTCCAGTAGAAAAATCCGCTAGGGAAATGCCAATATTATTAGAGTTATCAGAAGTAGGCGCGTATAGTACGAAAACATACATTGTACTTGTAATAAAAATACCGTTAATTGGCAGTGAAGAATATAAAACCAGCAAGGCTTATCCTCTGCCCGCCAAAATAAAAGATCGTAGTTATCAATTTTTAGAAATAAAAAATGACCTCGTCGCGGTCGAAACCGCACGAGGATCGTGCCTACCCATAACGTAAAATGATTTAGAACATTCCAAAGTCATAGCGTCACATTATTATTGCCGGCCAAAGCAAGCAGCGCGTCCCGCTCATACTTGCGCATCGTGCGAGGTGGTATTGTAGTAGTAAAGGTGGCTTATGGGGAGACGACTGATGGCGTCATCCTGGGTGAGGTGTATACGTGATGTCTGGCGAGTCAGACCGTCTCGGCGGGGCCGTATGGGGGATTGGTGGTGGGGGTACAGTTTTGGGGGATCGGCGGTGGGGGTAGCGGTGGGTATGTGAGGTTACTACCATACCGACGGATCGTTGGGTTGTGGTGAAGGATGCGTTTTGGTAAATTAGTGGGGGTGTGAGCAGGCTTCATAATATGCAGATTATTCATACCGTGGTGCGAAGATGCTGTATGGCGGAGAGGGGTATGCTTTTCAGGTGGAGGGGGAGTTCGTTAACCGAGTCTCGATGAGCGTGGGTGTGGCAGACCGAAGCGTTTTTCCACGTGTTTAGGGCTTCTGTAACGACGGGGGTTGTGTTGGTTGGTTGATTAAATATGCGTTTTCAGAAAACTCGGCGATTGGTTTGTTTTCACTGTGTTTTTTCGGAGGGTTTAAATTATTGCATCTGCTGGAGCCTGGTTTTATTTAGATCGTCAGAACATTTTTCGAGCTCAACTTATGAGGTCTTCTCACCAACCGTACAAGTAAAACCGCAATCGCGAATTTTAAAACTCATCTCCGAATTTGCTGTTGTTGTGTACAAACGGTAAAAACGCTCACCAAAAGAGCCATAACGTTGGGTTATTGCCGAATCGCGCTGCAGTGCAATCCGTATCTGGAAAAACACATCAGGAGAGAAATTCAGGGGTATATCAAAGCGACCCGCCACGTCACGCCAGCCGCAGCACCTTGCAGATTCGTGACAGCAAGAGAACCTGTGATCATCTCACTACCGTCTTAAACTCATACATCAACAAACAATGGCGGGTTTGGTTTTCCCCATCAAAATCAACGAGGTGGACGAGCGAGGCGTATTGTCCGCACCGGTATATATACCCGTGTGTTTTGGGATGTATGCACCCCCGGAGTGGTCTACACTGGACCATGGAACGAGACGTGAGTGGGCCCATGAAATGCGGCTGAGTAGGGGCATGCAGCCCGTCACGCTAGGGGGTGTGCGGTAGATGCTGCACAGGATGGTAATATACCCCGAGAATCAAGACTACAGCCGGATCATTGTCCACAACGAATTACACGAGATATTGACGCGCGATTTTTTTGAAATGTGAAAACTCTTAATTGTGATCGCCGAAACTTTTTATGAGAATATATTCTAACGGTTCACTTGCCCAGGTAAGCATCCGTCATGTTTAACACGCAGTTTTTACACCGATTCTGAGATAACTACGTGAGATGGCCAGTGGTCGGACCAACCGGCCATCCGACCGGTAGGGCAGGACGCTCGCACCGAGCAGGCGGGGCGCGCCCGCGACACCTCGCAAGAAGCTCCACCCATCGCGAGGGGCAGTACAACCGCCGACTCGCGGCAGTACCCACCTCCTGTCTAACATTTCACGAGTGTCGCCCTGCGATCACTCCCATGAGATAAGAGTGCGCCCCAAAAATTCGTCACGACGCCTCTTCATCCTTACTGTGTGCCTGATATCGAGGCGAGAAACAATCTGGAAGATCATTCCCCTTAAAAACATCTACAGTGTGCGAATGTCTCCAAAGTCACCAGAACGGTCGCCCCACTAACTGAGCATCTCCCAGCGATGTGATCCGCTACCTAGCACCCCAGAAACGCCAGAGAAATGGAATTTCTCCTGACGTGCCTGAGGCTATTTAAGGGCGTGCACGACCACGAGAGGCACTCTTCGCAAATTACTCATCATTCAACGTGGAGTCATCTCATCATCCGAAACCTCGGATCGCCGGATGGAGGCCTTGCTGCCTTGGTCCCATCCAAGAATAAACCCAGCTTCGTGGTAAGGTGCTCTGTTTCCTTGGGAAGCCCCAGTATTGCGCTGGAAGTCCTACCTCGGAAACGGAGACTGCGTGGTGATTGCTAGTAGGGAACCTTCAGTAGGGAACCTTCAATCAACACCCGATCAATAGTCCTTACGGCTATTGATCGCTCTCCCCGATATCCCACGCCAAACTACTCGAAGTGTGCAGTCCGAGAAGTGCCCGTCGCACTTCGCTGCATAACAGGGAATATTCTCGACCAGCTTCTCTGGTCTTTCGTCCTCCTTGTCTGGCACCAAGGAGGTCAGCCGTCCCTCTCGGACGGCCCCGCTATACGCTCTCGAGGGTCGCAGGATAACCCGTCCTCGAGCTCGCGTATTATCGATCGCTAGCATCTCTAGCGCGTGAGCGACACGGCGTGGCACCCGTGCGCTACGTTGCACTCTGCAACAAGTGCCAGCCGGAAGTATCAAAGAATCACCCGAAATAATCAAAGCAACGAGAAAACGTTTTCTCGTTCCAGAGGCAACCCTGAAACCCGCGGTACGCGTGTACGACGTCGCTCGTGATCTGTACGAGCGCGAGCGAGACGGAGAGTGTGTGAAGCGGGACGCGTGCACGACGTCGCTCGTGAGCTGTACGAGCGCGAGCGAGACGGAAAGTGTGTGTGTGAGAGAAAGAGAGCCATCTCAACAACGGCTCAACGTGCGTGCATGCGCCTCACATAAACTCTTCCTATCCTTGTCCGTACAACGGAGACGGCGCTTCTCGCCGCCTGTTCCTGATCTCCGGAAACGTACTAATTATCCAACTAATACACCTATGTCCAGAAAATCTAACTCTTAATGATTGTTTCATTATTCACCCCAAACTAACAACCACGACAATCCACAATTTCGAATGCCAATGATGACGGATTGAGATAGGCGTCTTTGAGACCCTCGAATTACTGAGGCATCTTCCAAAACACCTTAAAAATTCCTTCCCATCATTCCCGGCATATCACTGGTACATCGCCCTTCAGGAAGGCTCCGGGAACCCCGCATCATCCAACGGCAAATACTTGCCCCTTAAAATTCATTTCCCGAATGCCCGCACGAATGCCGAGTCGAGAAACGAAATAAAAAGCTTTCGTGGAAACACGCAACGTCTCATTGGCGCCCAACGTGGGGCCCGAAAGCCTTTTTAAAATTTCCTAAAAATGTACAAAATAAAGCTACCGAATACCCGCCCTCGTTATTAAAACGCTAGTTAGTTAGGCCACGCATTCACCACTAGAACGTATAGCCAGCTTATGCTGAGTAAAACCAATGCCAGGTCGTCCATAAATCAAACTCGAAAAAGCGTATAACGAGAAATGAGTATTCGCACACGGTTAATGCTCGTTCTCTCTCGTGCGAGCCGAGGACATTTCTCGTGCTAAGATCAACGAAATATTTCGTCTGTCTCACTCTCGCTAACCGAGCAAAAGATATTGCACGGTTTCATGCTCGAAAAGGAATACGCTCTGGCAAGGCCACCGCTATCCCGTGAGCAACAAAGCGAGCGAGAGAAAGAGTTTTTCTGCTCTCTCGCGCGCGGCAAGGCATTAGCGGGCCTCGCGCTCAACGCGAAAATTCCGACAAAAATACTGCCCGAGATAGAAATTATTTCGCGTATCGGGATACGTATACCCAGCGAGCCGAGAAACCAGCGAGGTCATGAGAAAGACGGAGATAGAAAAACTCGAGTAAACAGTGTCCGCAAGGCTGAGAGAGAAAAACTTCTCCTCTCAAAGGCCAAGCCGATGACGTTGATGCCGGAGTCCATAACAAAGAGGAACGAAACTATACTAGCTTCAAGACCGATCATAACGAAAACGAACATACTGCTCGGTGATCGAGGAGCATTTCCCCTTTTCTCTCACCTAAGGAGAAGTGTGACGCAATGAGCGAGACACGGAAAGGGAATCCTCCTCAGGAGGGGCCGGCGCTAAACCTCCCGCCCCGAGCCGCAACAGACTCAGCCCACGCGGCCGGCCTACCCGCCGAACCCGACCCCCTTGCCAGCAATGTGTGGAGCGAGTCACGGGGAGGTGAGAAGGGGGCACACCGCAGGGACGACAGTACCGGAAGGGTAATAAGGGGCCTTCCCGCATGGAACCCCAATATTCCTGACTGACAAAATTCAAATGGAAGTACCCGTTCCTCGCCGGAAAAGTCAGAACTCTTCCTGGCGGTTGTGAAGGAAATCATGGGCAACTTACAACGACGAGTTGATGAGGATGCGAAGGCGCTTACAGCCACTCTTCTCTCCATCAACGAGAACTTTGCAAAAAAATTAGCATCTCTCGATGAGGTGGTAAACGTCCATGTTAAGAGCCTACTGCAGAGGCCCCCTGATGCGAACTCCACTCTCGAACCATGGGGTAACGAACCCCTATCATCTACATACCATAGCGTACCCGCACCTAGGGGAATGAGCGCCCCGCAAGGGGAATAGTCCCTGGCCCCTCAAGCTAAGGGGCTCAACTTAGGGAACTTAGGTTTGCCCGAGCAATACACCCAAGAAATAAAGGATCGATATGGGAATCCCATCAAGGACAACACGACCCCATACCGACTCACGGCACCAACGGAATCCCACGAAGAGATCCCTCAAAACGCCAGCGCGGGAGTCATGAAGATCAACGCCCCCACCTTTGGAGGGCATGATCATGAGCTTCCCTGGCAATTCCTAACAGACCTCCGTGAATACCACCGCGTATTTGCCACACGCTATGACTATAAAATAATCCTATCCTAGTGTTTCTCGGATCTTGCCCTTCAGTGGTGGAAAATCACGCGGGCTGGAGTCCACTCATGGGAGTCCTTTGAACGGATGTTCGTGGAGAGATTCTGGAGTGAGGACCGGCAATGCCGCGCGAAAAATAAAATCGAATACGGATGGTTCGACGCCCTTAAAAAGGAATCCCGATTTGCATATGCACTCTCCTTGATCGGACTGGCGAAATACCTCAGGCCGCCCCTCTTCGACAAGGAGATTATTCACAAACTCAGAAGAGACTTCTCAGAGGAGGTGCGGATGATAATTCGCGCGAAATGCATCGAATCGATTCCGAGTCTCCTCGACCTCTTGTCATCTTTGGATGAAGAAGGGCCTGGAAACAAGGACCGGGAACGGTTATCCCGTTCCTCTCGACCTCAAAGCACGGGGCTCCCGAAGGAACAACGTCAAGACCCTCGCCCAGCAAACGATAAACCGCCACGCTTCGGGTACCCAAGGGGTTCGCCCGACAAGGGTCAACTCCCCGACAATCGCCGCGACAATCGCAAGGCGATCCGAAGCTTGGAAATCGACGAAACCCAAGCGGAGGCGGGCGAAGACGAACCCCATCCACACGAACAGGGAAACGAGCAACCGTCACCTCCACCACTTTGTCAATGGGGGAGGTGACGCTCGGCCTGGGTAGGGACGTGAGAGGCGACCTCTTGGCAGAGGAACCCGAAAGAGAGAAGTGGTCTAGAGAATGCCCCATGGTTACGGTACTGATTGCGGGTATCCCGGTATTCGCACTAGTGGACACGGGGAGCCAAGCAACAGCAATTGCGATGGACCTCTTTAACATGCATCTGGCCCTTCAGTCCTGTCCTCAGATGCCTCTCACGAGAACAACCGTCACGGGAGCGACACATGGTTGTCCAACTCCCGTCACTAAACAAATATTTGTGGAGATAGAAATCGACACAATCAAGGTACTCCATACTACTCTAATCGTTCCCAACCTTACGAGTCCGTGTATTTTGGGAATCGATTTCTTAATAAGAACACGCTCGATAATTGATTTGGGACAATACCAAATGACTCTCGACAGCAGGGAGGAGCATGGACACCCTCACTCCATAGCCCTGCAGTCCACTTACCTCGACGCAGACATCCCCGATGAAGAGGAGAACCTCGAGGTCGAGGGTATTACCGATCAAGAGATTAGCCTCAAAGTCTCGGAAACGACCGGTCTTGAGGCGAACGAGAAGGAAGCCCTCAGGACCCTTCTCAAAACGTACAAACGGGTTTTTAACAAAAGACCGGGTTTGCTGCTAACGTATCAACACGTGCTAAAAGTGAAACCGCACGAACCATTCAAGGCAATGAGCTACCCAGTACCCTTTGCTTACCGCTCAGCGATAGATGAGGAGATACAGAAATTGATGAAGCAGAAAATAATCCAGCGTTCGAAAAGCCCGTACAGCAGTCCACTCCTAATATCCCGAAAAAAGGATGGAGAAGTGCGGCTGTGTTTAGACGCACGGCGGATCAACCAGATCCTGGAGCCGGACTACGAACGCATGGAGACCGCGGAAAAATGATTTCAAGAGTGCCGAAGTGTCTCGTTTTTGTCAACACTTGACATGCGAGCCAGTTTTTGGCAGGTACCTCTACACCCGGAATCTCGAAAATACACCGCCTTCTCCCATAGAGGAAAAGGATACGAATTCCGCGTGACGCCCTTTGGACTCTCCACCAGCACGGCCAGTCTGGTGAGGGGACTAGAAAAGGTCCTTGGAGGGCTCCACGACGTGACTAATTTCGTTGATGACATTCTGTGCACCTCCGAGACTTTCGAGGAACACCTCTCCTGTCTAGAGGAGCTGTTCCAACGCTTCGTGGAACATGGACTAACCCTCAGCCTGGAGAAATCTTGTTTCTTCAAAAAGGAGACAAAGTTTCTGGGGCACATCCTGTCACGGGATGGCATAAGACCCGACCCGGATAAATTGGAGGCTATCCAAGCCTTCCCTTCACCAAAAAATACCAAACAACTCAGAGGCTTTCTTGGATTGGTAAACTATTATAGTAAATTCACCAAGGAGCACAGTGAAGCAACTGCCCCCCTTCTCCACTTGCTACGCAAGGGGGAAAAGTGGCGATGGGGTGTTGACGAGGAAAATGCCTTAGCAAACGTCAAAACGAAGTTTTGCAAGAGGGTAATCTTGTCATACCCTCTTAAAAACCGACCATTCTATTTGCAAACGGATGCCAGCGACTTCGCGCTCGGCGTCGTCCTATACCAAAAATCGGATGATGGTGAGCCTCTGGTTCTCCACTTTGCGAATCGTACCCTGAAAGGAGCCGAAGTCCGGTACACCGTCACGGAACGTGAGTTACTTGCGATAGTGTGGGCACTTACCAAGTTCCGTACTTACCTGTTGGGAGCGCCGGTGATCGTCGTGACGGACCATGTTGCATTGACCTTTCTCAAGGAATGCCGCCTATCTCACGCACGGCTGTTCCGGTGGACACTTGCCATCCAAGACTACAATCCATCAATAGAGTACTGCGAGGGCAAGAAGAATCTTGTCGCAGACATCTTGAGCCGTCCAGAAAATGAACGAGCAAAGGAGCACATACGGATAGCCCTGCTGGACGAAGATCAGCTAGGAGAACTGACAAAAACTATATCTCGTCTCAAGGATTTACAAAAGGATGACCCCTTATGCTGTAAATTCATTGAGCAGGCTAGGAGAAACCCAGACGATCCCAAGTACTTACTGCGGAAGGACCTACTCTTCAGAAGAACGACCGGGACTGAGAAGGTCTGGGTGCCCCCCGCTGGAGCACGGGAACTGATACTGAACTGCCATGCCACATACGCACACGCCGGGGCAAAGAAGTCCTCCCTGAGCATCAGGTAGCACCTGATGCTCAGGGAGGACTTCTTCTTTCCCCGATTTCATCATGTGATTCGTCGAACTCTTGCCAGCTGTGACAGCTGTCAGAGGAACAAAATTTACACCAACGGGAGCTTTGCACTCCAGCAAAGTATCTTACCCTCCAGACCCAGGGAGCTGGACTACTATGGCCCACTTCCCAAAGGACAGTATGGGCTTAGCTACATACTAGCGGTGATCGACGTTTTCTCGAAAATCACCCGCCTATATGGACTCCGCAAGGCCACGACAAATGCCACCTGGAAAATCTTGGCTGACGATTACTTTATCAAGTTCGGGAAGCCTGATGCCATCTTGAGTGACCAAGGGACCCAATTTACTGCAAAAAAATGGGAGTCTTACTTAAAAGAGAACGGAATCAAAAAGATCTGGACGTCGATCCGTCACCCACAAGCCAATCCCGTCGAAAGAACGAATTGAGAACTTTCTCGATTTTTCCGCACCCTAATAAAGGGCAAACACAGCGAATGGGTCAAATGGCTTCCCGTCGTCGAGGAATGCATCAACATGACCCATCATGAGACCACAGGCTTCATACCCTGGGAGCTACACTTCGGAGAGGAAGTGAATCGCCCCTGGCAAAAGATCTTGGGCAAGGCGCGAAAAACACCAAACACCCAGGAAAACCTCATTTTTACTGCTGCTGAACACATGAGAAAGGCACGAGGCAAGCAGGCAAAAAAATATAACCAACAGCATCGGGTAAGAGATTTTCGTGTAGGCGAGGAAGTGCTAGCACGAGCCCTGACCGTATCACGGCCTGCAGTGTGCATGATCGCTAAATTCCTACCCGTCTACGAAGGACCCTACGTCATATCACGAAAAGTCCACTAGGTGTCGTACATCCTCAAGCATGTGGACAGTGATAAGGAGCGAGGTCTGTTCCATCAAAGCGATTTGCGCTCCTATCTGCGACCCACGGGAACCACCCTCTCCTAGGACACCGGCACAGACGGCTATATAAGAGCGAGCGCTCCCAACGAACACCACAGTCTACGATACATCATGGACAAAACCACTCAGACGCGCAGGGATCGAGAGGGCTTTGAGGTGTCTCCTCGGCCCTCCGTGCCCGCCGAGAAGGGAAGACGCAACGCGCACCGTCCGCTCACAGGGAAAAGCCGGCAGTCTCAGACGGAGCCCTGGTTCTTCCAGCATCTGGAAGAGGACAAAGCGCGACACAGGGAGGTGCTGGGGATAGCGGAAGGTGAGCCAAGCCGGTTCGAGCCCGGAACCGTTAAGATTGCTAGGAAGTACGTGACCCCCACACCTCCGGCGCCCCCGCCCACTCCAGAATGGAGGGCACCAGCGCGGGAGGGACCGCGAGCGGTCCGCACCCCTGAGGGGATGCGGATTCTCTGGGGACGGCGACCTACGACGCCAAGTCCCTTGAACAAGCGCCCTGCCGAGGACCCCGCCATCGAGGAGGCATGCACTCGCAAGAGTGCCCGGCGTCCTCCCGTTACGGGGAAGAGGAAGTAAGGTCGTCGTGCCTCGGGAGAAAGGACTCCAATCTTGGAGGGGCCATATAACTGTTCACTTGCCCAGGTAAGCATCAATCATGTTTAACACGCAGTTTTTACACCGATTCCGAGATAACTACGTGAGATGGCCAGTGGTCGGACCAACCGGCCATCCGACCGGTAGGGCAGGACGCTCGCACCGAGCAGGCGGGGCGCGCCCGCGACACCTCGCAAGAAGCTCCACCCATCGCGAGGGGCGGTACAACCGCCGACTCGCGGCAGTACCCGCCTCCTGTCTAACATTTCACGAGTGTCGCCCTGCGATCACTCCCATGAGATAAGAGTGCGCCACAAAAATTCATCACGACGCCACTTCATCCTTACTGTGTGCCTGATATCGAGGCGAGAAACAATCTGGAAGATCATTCCCCTTAAAAACATCTACAGTGTGCGAATGTCTCCAAAGTCATCAGAACGGTCGCCCCACTAACTGAGCATCTCTCAGCGATGTGATCCCCTGCCTAGCACCCTAGAAACGCCAGAGAAATGGAATTTCTCCTGACGTGCCTGAGGCTATTTAAGGGCGTGCACGACCACGAGAGGCACTCTTCGCAAATTACTCATCATTCAACGTGGAGTCATCTCATCATCCGAAACCTCGGATCGCCGGATGGAGGCCTTGCTGCCTGAGCCTTGGTCCCATCCAAGAATAAACCCAGCTTCGTGGTAAGGTGCTCTGTTTCCTTGGGAAGCCCCAGTATTGCGCTGGAAGTCCTACCTCGGAAACGGAGACTGCGTGGTGATTGCTAGTAGGGAACCTTAATCAACACCCGATCAATAGTCCTTACGGCCATTGATCGCTCTCCCCGATATCCTACGCCAAACTACTCGAAGTGTGCAGTCCGAGAAGTGCCCGTCGCACTTCGCTGCATAACAGGGAATATTCTCGACCAGCTTCTCTGGTCTTTCGTTCTCCTTGTCTGGCACCAAGGAGGTCAGCCGTCCCTCTCGGACGGCCCCGCTATACGCTCTCGAGGGTCGCAGGATAACCCGTCCTCGAGCTCGCGTATTATCGATCGCTAGCATCTCTAGCGCGTGAGCGACACGGCGTGGCACCCGTGCGCTACGTTGCACTCTGCAACAAGTGCCAGCCGGAAGTAACGCCATACAACCGATCCTCATCACCGGAAATAATCAAAGCAACGAGAAAACGCTTTCTCGTTCCAGACGCAACCCCAAAACCCGCGGTACGCGTGTACGACGTCGCTCGTGATCTGTACGAGCGCGAGCGAGACGGAGAGTGTGTGAAGCGGGACGCGTGCACGACGTCGCTCGTGAGCTGTACGAGCGCAAGCGAGACGGAAAGTGTGAGAGAGAGAGAGAGAGAAAGAGCCATCTCAACAACGGCTCAACCTGCGTGCATGCGCCTCACATAAACTTTTCCTATCCTTGTCCGTACAACGGAGACGGCGCTTCTCGCCGCCCGTTCCTGATCTCCGGAAACGTACTAATTATCCAACTAATACACTTATGTCCAGAAAATCTAACTCTTAATGATTGTTTCATTATTCACCCCAAACTAACAACCACGACAATCCACAATTTCGAATGCCAATGATGACGGATTGAGATAGGCGTCTTTGAGACCCTCGAATTACTGAGGCATCTTCCAAAACACCTTAAAAATTTCTTCCCATCATTCCCGGCATATCACTGGTACGTCGCCCTTCAGGAAGGCTCCGGGAACCCCGCATCATCCAACGGCAAATACTTGCCCCTTAAAATTCATTTCCCGAATGCCCGCATGAATTCCGGGGCGAGAAATAAAATAAAAAGCTTTCGTGGAAACACGAAACGTCTCAATATATATAACCTGAAATTATCGAAACGCTATTCACTATATTTTTTCAGTCCCTAAACTCCCCTTCCCGCGACGAAAATACACTAAGGATACGTGTCCAAGGACTAGACAAGGAGGTGGATGTTGATTGTTATGGGAAATCAGATTATAACAAAAATTTGGAAGTAACGACATATTTTTATTACTCCAAACAGAAATTGTGCGCATTCTTAAATCAGAGTTTCAAACTAGAATATCAAGTTAACAAAATGGGCTGGGTTCGAGTCTATTCTTATCGGAGACGTATACGAGGGCTATAAAGTAAAGGATTAATCGAAATTACATGCACTAATTACATATAGAAAAACCATCGAATAATAATAAAAAATTTAACAATACTGAATAATGTCGTTGTAGGTATTTATCGGACGAGCGTCGTAGTTGTATATGGATCGGTTCATGGGTAATAAGCGAGGGTCACACTGGTGGCAATTTCCGCATTGTTCGTGTTTAGGGTTCCTCGGCTAATTCTTTCAGTGGATGGCACTCTGTCTTCGATGGCGCTAAGGTGGCGTACCGCACGAGCTGTTTTACACGGAAGCACCTTTTTACACACTTCTTCGCGAAGAGGATAAATGTACACGGTCATCTATGCGGTGGTGTATTTCAACGTAGAGCCCGGGCGAGTCATCTGGTTGAGATTCCGTAATTCGAGTAAGATGCGCTTCTTGCACATACTGGTAATTTCAGCGAACACAATATCGAAATAGTACTCCGTAAAGACAGGGATTGCACATGTCGCACGTACAGCGTCTTTGAACGTATGTATGTTCTCTAGTATGTAGCGCTCAGCGTCAGCGTCGGTGAAATAGGTTCCGAGCTGGTTTGGCATGTGTGTATGTAGCGCGACGGCTATGTCTGAGAGACACTTGGTAACGTCTCCGCTAAACCGTTGAAGGCGGCGAAATCGTTCATCCACGCAAGTAACCATATTGAGCAGTCCGTCAAACGATGGTTTTTGTAGGACGATTGCGCTTGTGGAATTCCCACGTTTCTTATTCGCAACGTTTCCGTCCTCCTTTGAATAAGGTGTAAGCGGCGCAGTATTTTCAGTAGCCGACTGATTTATCGCCGCGAAGGTTATAGATTTCACACCGTATGACGTGGAGAAAGAAATCATATAATTCCCAAGTTGTATAGAATCTCTTTGACTGGTTTGTTTTGTTGCGAAGTACTCTCGAATGGTGGGTAAGTGGGTTTGTAGGCCCACCCACTCGCTCTGGTTGAAGAAGACCCGGAATAAATAATTCCCCGACAGCTTCACGATCGGCTCGAAGCGGTCGTTGTGTTGCGGTTGTAAGCCGACGGTGATTTTTTTACTTCCAGAATTATTCAATAGATATGTCGTTGACATTAACACGGGCAGATTGCAAGTGGAGACCTCCGATGCTTTCGTCTCGCGGTGCCTCACTGGCGAGAAATTTTTCGTCAGTAATGCTTGGGCCATTTTAGCAATTTTACTTCGAGCCACAAGTAAACAAAAAGAGTTATTTTTACAATCTCCTGCCAGGTCTATAGAGGTGCAGCGTTAAGCAGCTTGTACGAATTAAAACTAAGGAGACACATGATAACCGCCCGTTTTATAAGGCAACCGTTTATGATGGTGGGGGGTGATAAGACTGCAGTAGTGGGAGGTCAGTGTACACGCAGCTAACAGGTTTTTTCCTGGTTGCGTAGATAAGCCTAGGACGGGATTGAGAGGGGAAAAGGGTTACATGGAAAATGACTCATTGTTTGTACAGGTGTGTAAGATGGAGCTCGTTGTGGTGTAGAGTAGGGAAGACGATGGTTCAACAACCCAGGGCCTAGGAAGTGTGGAGAGTGGTGGCCATTGCATGTATTACGTGAAATATGTTTACGATTTCAATAGTTTAACACGACGCTTTTAAAACTGGAGTATTGTAGAGCGGACAAAAGAGACAAGCGACCGATTCAATACGAGAGCATGTAAATTTTCGGGCGCTTACGTCATGACACAAGACAACGACGTGCAGCAGAGCCGCTATGGTTGGGAAGTATTTACAACCTACTTCCTCGTCAGCCCTATGGCCATTGGGGGAGCGCCTCTAATAACATCGTCGATAATTTACAATTCTTAGAGGGAACATCCTGTTGTCACAAAAGATATTGTAAACTGTAGACAATTATTCGAAAATATATGCGCACCCAAAGTTGCATATATTGAACAAATTTTGAGACAATACGGTAATAACTAATACCGCGACACGATTGTTCGAGATGATAATTTCGTTTATGCTACAAGACTCTGCAGTCGTGGTTGACAATGCGCAGCAGGGTCTTTCCGTTGAGGCAGCTCGGTGAAAGTTCAGCGCCCCCCGCCACATTGCGGTGCTAGCCCACGAGGGTTTTCCCCAAACATAATATAGACCTAATTTACATTTCTGCCCAAGAAGATCTTCACGAAAAGCGATTTTTACAATGTACAAAACGCTGTAGTCACCCAAGCTCCATTTTATGGCTACTTCCATCAGGGTGTATGCTAATCAGCTTCGTAGAGACGCTTGCATTCAAAAACGCATATCCCCATTCCCTAGTACAGAAATTTCAAAGGCTTCGAATTTTTTAGACTTCGCGTCCATGTATATAAATAATATTATACTCCGTATGTGTTAGCACCGATCCCACTCCCTACGTCGTTCTTATAACCATGTAACAACGGCAGCAGAAGTGGACGGGGTGCTGAATATAAAAAGCCGACATCGTGAAAATTCGAATATTTTTATATCGAACGCTAGCTGCATGGCCGAATCGCGCTCCAGCTTCTTCTTAGTCTGATACGGGAAACGGTACTTATAACCAGCGCTCGTGTTGTTATCCAAATTGTATTTCGCGGGTGCGCTATTAAGGTGTGACCTGAGACACTGCATTCGCGTTTATACAAAATTGTTGTTTCGAAATGGCCGACGCATTAATGGCTGAAACCCGAAGATGGCGTTGCCAAGGGCTTGTGATTTGTATACAAGATATAGTGCGAAGAGTGCATCACACGAATCAATTCATATTATCGTTTTACGACGATGGACGAATGGATTACATAACTCGATTCAATGAGGATGTTCTCTTGGATGAGCTCTCAATGATATTATACAGCCTGCCTAGACGGATTATCGGACGTCTGTTCGTCGAGGGTGCCGGTGCAGCCCACAAATAGCCGCGCTTTTGGATGCAGTCTACACCAACGATCGTAAGTATCATGAGTGCAATCGCGTAGGTGCTGAATGCAATGATTAGACCGTATCTATGAAAAAATGGTTACCCTCGCAGCACACATACGCTACCGATGGTTTGGCGATGGAGATGTTTCGGGCGGCGAGGAGGGGAGCAGAAGCCCAGTGGTTTCTGAAGAAGAACAAGAAGAACAACAACAACAGCAACAACAACGAGAATCGCCGGTGGATTATGGCGCTTGGTGGGAGTAACCGGGTTTGGGCGCTGTACCCTTCGACTTTGAATGCGCAACACGTCCTGTGAACCCCTCTGGTAAGCCCCTCTCTCTCTCTCTCTCTCTCTTTCTCTCTCTCTCTCTCTCTCTCTCTCTCTCTCTCTCTCTCTCTCTCTCTCTCTCTCTCTCTCTCTCTCTCTCTCTCTCTCCCTCTCCCACTCCGTTGGTGAGTACGGGTTCCAATGATTTACGGTTTGAACGACCACCCCAGCTTTTCGAGTAGATGAGAGTTGCTAAACATAGATCGCATACTCGAGAGGTCTATGGCGTTTAATGAAAAAGTATCTCACCCTAGGGTTCACCGTATAATCGCAACCTAAACGTTTAGATGTGCCTTCGACGAGTCGGCAAGCGGAAACGACCACGGTTCAACCAACTGAAGTCTCTTCACTCCAAATGGTCGCAGATACTTTGGACTGCTTGCCGTCGACTTCCACGACATCATCAAAGCGCCCGCTTTATGACGAGACACTCCCCGCTACAGCCTTCGACGTCAGCACCACACACGACGGTCTAGGATGCCAGGTAGGCGCTGATAGCAAGCGTTTGAAAACGAATAAAAACGCCAGGGCCTCTAAGAGCGATTCCGGAGAAACTGTGTATAGTAAGGGTGAAAGCGACGCTCACACAGCTGATATGGGTCTGGTTCAAGGCAGCGATACAATAAGCCCTCCGGGCACACGATTTATTATTGAACGTGAGCAGGAGCATTTTTACGAACGTTTCCGGGCCACAGGTAGGCGGATCGGTGTGAAACTTTTACCTCCGCCATTAAACGTAGATCCGGCAGTTTGGATCCACGACGCGTTACGCGATATGCACGGATATTTCGTTTCCGGTTGCGCCGGTACGGATATGATAGGCGTTTCGTTTATGTTTCAGGCTATGGAGTATGGCTCAGCAGGTCAATCTATACGTCCTGTAGATCGGTTCAAGTTCACCGATTTGTGGGACCTGATAGCTAGCGTGAGCCAGAGTAAACGTATATTAGCCGCTGATGATACGCTATATTTTAACATAACATCCATAAAAATCCATCTCGGGCGCGGTAATGATCATGGCCTCAGCACCGCTATCACAAGGAAAAGATCTATTGTCGACATTTCAAATACAGACGGCCTGTGTCTCCCCAGGAGCTTAATTGTCGCAGAAGCATATAGTGTCTACAATCAGAGTAAAAGCGGGGCGGCCAAAAAAGTATGGGATAATATACGGCATAAACGATCTGCGGTACAGCGCGCACGGGCCACTGAACTGATCAAGGAGGCCAGTGTTACCATACCAGATGAGGGCTGCGGTATACCCGAGCTCCAATTGTTTTTTTTTGTTTTTTCCTTAGGTACACGCATTTCGCGTTTGTTACCTATTCTTTCCCTTCATTGTGCCCGTTTCTTTCCTCTACTGTTTACTCCTTTTTTTCTCCATCTTTCTCCTTGCCCCCCCCCTCCTCTTGCGGCCGCAGCCGACTTTCCCCTCTGTATTATATTCATCATGACATTTCTGTCATGGGTATAGGGAAACTGCGGAAAACCTATACCAATACAGCCGGTCATCGAGTTCGCCCCCCAGTCGTGGAACTAGTCTTATTTCGCCGCGAAATGCCGAACAAAAACATTTCACGACGAAATGTACGCGACTGGGATTCGAACCCGGGAACCTCCCGGTCCGCTGGTTTACTGGCGAGCACGCTAACCACTAGACCATCGCACCGGTCCCGAGCTCCAATTGTTTCAAGAGCACTACAAGCCGCGTGGGGTTGATATTGTCGTTTTTGATTTTCCTCGATACGGAAGCGGTGATCCCCCAATTTTCGATGGGGAAGCCTGGTTCGATGCAGACCCAGTCACCGTTTTGCATCTCGCGTATTTAGAAAGCGAAAAACATTTCGTTGTCATCGTGAACCTTTTGGGGGCATCAGGTTGTTCATTTTATTGTATAGCGTGTAATAACGGGTACGCTCGTTTGACATCTCACAAGTGCAAAAGTTTCTGCGCGCGTTGTTTTTCTACTCCGCCCTGTCCTATTGATTACAATAGGTCCGGTGTAAGTAGAGGAGCAACGCCGGGGTGTTAGAGAGTGGGGAGGCTAGTTTTTGGTGACGATGTCTTCCAGGGGATAGCTGGACCCGCGGGCGCGAGGGGGAAGCCGCTGTCGACTCTGTGGGGGTGGGGGCATCATAGAGTCGCGGGTCCTTGAAAACCCATAAAATCTGATAATTTATTATCAACATTATAGATGTAAGCGGAGCATTTTTGTCTAGACGATTCACATGAGTTTATATATATAAAAAAAAATAACTTAGATAAAAGTGCGGAGGTACGGCGGAGGGGGGGGGGGGGGTCGCCGGGCGCGTGTGACGTCACAGAGGGGCCATGTGATCCGTGAAGCGACTGAAGGGCCATGTGATCCGTGAAGGGGATGAGTATTTTGCGTGTGTGTGTGTGTGTGTGGAACGAAGGGGGGGGGGGGGGGGGTAAAAAGAATGCTTCGAATAAAATGACAATAAAACAATAGTTTATTAATAATTCAATTGAACAATGGCCTTGCATAATATATATTATACATCAAATCTTTGGTGTGTGTGTGTGTGTTTGCCCAGTTTTCATTGTTTCAAATTATTTGATTGTAAATATCCGCAGCGGATATGTTATCCTGGAAAAAAACAAATCATGAATCTTATCAACATATAAAACATAATCGTATTTTGAATCATACTAAAGATAATACGAACCATCGACCAAGTATAAGTTCAGGCAGGTGGGGCACGTGTCGCGCATTGAAACTTGGTGAGTCGGCCCGCTGCAGTTGTTACAAAATATCCCCTGGATGTTGTTAAACCGTTTGCTGAAGTGGCCACACCTTTCAATTAGTCGATCAACCGTGCCCCGCATATCAAAGTATCACGGCACGCAAAATTTCGCCCGATCATTTTCGGTGAGATATTCGTAGTTCACACAGCCCATGACGCCCCGGTTTAATGGATTTATTTGCTGCTGGTCCACTATGATTTCCCGCACATAATGGACTCCCTTATCTGAGGCATCACTCAATCCACTATCAAATGATTCCGTATCACTGTCCATCTCGGCCAGTTCCATGTCATCATGTGCAAGCACTTCAATGTCCGCGCACTCATCATCGTCATCTTCGGCGATATCAATAACGTCTTTGTCTACCCCATCTCCCACTTCGTCGTCATGGGCGATATTCACGACAACCTCCATCTCATCATCGACGAGATCGATCACTTCAATTTGGTTCGACATTTTTCTTAACTGATTTTCCGTTTTCCGACTTTTTTACAAGGACACCTCGGAGGTTGAAGACTGGAATGGCGAAAACTGCTGTTCCGATCCTTCTTCGGATT